>PITA01011361.1:0-67171 GCA_004023965.1 Spilogale gracilis | reverse complement strand
GTCCCTCAGTTTGTTTCTGTGTTCAAAGTCTCTGTTGTTTCGTTTCCCTCCCTAGATTACCCTAGTTCCCATTTGCTTTCCTTCTGCCACTGTCCTCCAGTTTGCCCCTCATGCACCGCAAGTAAGTGAGACCATGCGATACTTGACTTTCTCTTTTTGGCTTATTTCACTCAGCATAATCTCTTCCAGTCCAGTCCATATTGCTACAAAAGTTGGGTATTCATCCTTTCTGACGGAGGCATAGTACTCCATTGTATATATGTTTGTGTGCATTGTATATGTAAGATTCGAAGATATGTTATGACAATTAAATTCCCTCTCTGTTCTATTTTTTAAAAGGTCCTGATCAGGAAATAAGTTTTATGAATGAAGTATCTTTATTTTGTCCCTCTCCTTGAAGTCACAACATACTCTCACATAGAAAAATCAGGCTATCAGAGAATATAAAAATTCATCTATAAGATTGTCTTGTTATTATAAAGCTTAGGAACATCACTGCATGGAAGCTACAGAATGGACAGGATGACCCTTAAATTTGTCTGTCAGTCATGAGTCAGACAACATTAAAACACACTGAAACACCACAGTCTGTGATATGCTGGGAAATTCTAGATGATCCCTAACAACTTCTCCCAGCCTGAGATCCTACATTTGGCCTCAAGTTTAAAGCATTTAAAAATACATCAATTAAGGATGAGACCAAAGATTCTGTGATCCCTGGGACCTGGAATAAAGCTCAAAGCACAAATGAACAAGCAATGCTTTTCATTTAAGCAGGATGGTTGTGGAGTTCGTGAAAACATATAGATAGCATTATTCCCTTAAAGGAAAAGGAAGACAAAGCAGTTATTTGATAAAGATCTAAACTCAGTAGACAAGGAAAAAGAATGAACAAATGTTGCAATTCCATTTATTCAGACTATACCTGAGATAAATGGGTCTTGTCAGACAGTAAATAAAAGCATCTTCCAAAGAGGCTTATGGTATTGGGGAAGAAAAAAGTCACAGACGCTGTTCCATACTAGGGTCCTAGAGATCATAGACATTTTCTGTTACTGGGAAAGACAATATATATTTTCTTAGTTTTATGGTCCTTTCTTTGTAAAGATCTTATTAACCAAGCTGATCTATCCCAGAAGGAGCATATAGATCAGTGAAGGAGAAAAAGGGCAATTGGCCAAGGTCAGAAGGATTAGACAAAAGGCTCTCTCATCCAGCAATCCTATGAATTGCATGATTCCAGGTGTCCCTAATTCTTCCCTGGTTACTCTGAACTCAATCATGAGAACACCAAACATTTGCATTTCAAAGGATTGGACACCACACAAATTAAAAGCTAAAGTCCGTTGACCAAAGCACAATTCCATCCATGGGCACAGGCTAGTGAAGGGGTACAAGACTGGATCTTTAGCTCCAAAGGTTTCTTATCCTGCCTCACATACCACTTACAGAGGCCATTTACTTTCCAGGTGCAATATTATTCTTTTTCTTCTAGGAATGGTTTTAGTTATCACTCTTGTTCTGCCCTGGCACATTAATTGACATTAATTGACTCTATTTCCTTTTCAAACTTGGCACAAACTCTTAAGTTGTGAAACATTGCTCCCTTTTTCCTGTTAAAAAAAGACACAAGACTCATCTTCTAAATCCTGTTTCCATGTCAAGGACAGATATTCAACTGTCATCCATCAGACATATTTTCATTTCATTTGTTTAAATCTTCCACTATTTCAACTACCAATAAAATATTTAAATTTCTTCAGTGAAGTCTTAAGGTAATGAATCCTATACCTGTTTCTGCTGGGGAAGAGGGTGCTTTATAGCAAGTTGTTCAGACAAAGGCAGTAAGTCACAAAGATGGCCCAGAGACCATGCTCCATGGATGCCAACTGGGGGAAAAGACACAGAAGAGAATCAACTTTAAACAACCAGACAACTTCCAAAATAGGACCCCAGTAGGAGCAAGAGTATCAGTCGCAGCCTGGAGGAATCCATCAAAGGCCTTTTACCATATCCCACCAGACCCTAACAAAGCTTTCTCTCTTCTCTTTTCTCTTCCCTCTTTCCTTCTCTTCTATTTCTCCTTGAGACCCACGAGAATTCTCCAAAAGACCAACAATCTCTACTAGCCTCAGGCCCAGCTCCATTTCCAAAGCCATTTTATATACCAATATCAAGTCAATTCTAATTTCAAGTCCCCATTTCCTGGTGAGGAACCAATGCTGAAATTCCATGAGGTGTAAACAAACTTTTAGAACACCTTTGGTTTTATTGACAGTTGAAATGGTAGAAAGCAGAAGCAGTGAGCTTTTGTCAATGACGTCTTGGGGAGTTGGTAATTGAAGCTGAAGCTGAAGAACCAAAAATGGTTCCTAGACCTAGACTGCAGGAAAATAAGTAACAGCTAGGATCCATGGTTTGGGACCAAATAGAAGAAAATACTTTGGAAAAAGGAAAAGGTGGCTTAAATCATATCCTTCTGTACATAACTTCATAGTCCATCAGCCCCACCTTTTCTGTTGTTACTCTTGTGACAACCAGGCTTCTACAAGCTTCTTCCAGCTAGATGCATGCCCAATATATCGGTGCCTCACCTCACCTGGCCAGAAAGGTGTTTCTCCTGTTTCCTGACTGGGGGCTTCTCTGACATCAAGGTGTAGGATGCCTTAGGAACCTGCTGGGCACTCTTAATCACACAACCTAGAAATGCTGGGGAATGAATGTTCTTGGGACTACTTTTGAACAATTGGGAACAACCAACATATACGTGTTTTTGCCTTTACCCCAACCCTCACCTCCACAGATGGAAAAGTCTGTGGCACATTCTGTAAGGCTCTTTAGAAGATCCCAACAGGATCAAGCACTGGTGTACAATCTTGGCCAGCTCTGTTGAAGGTGTGGTCTTTCCCCACTGTCCAGATCCACTTCCTTTATCCGTTACGCCTACTCCCCGAGATCACTTCCCAACTAGATGCCCTGCACATACACCTTGGTCTCCAGCTCTGCTCTTAAGGAAACAAACACTAAGACACTGCTTTTTCTCCCACTGAAGAGACAGGACACAAAGCAGGAATACATGAGCCCCTTATTATGCTAAGCAAAATAAGTAAATCAGAGAAAGACAATTATCATATGATCTCTGTGATATGGGGGGGTCACTGGGGGAAGGGAGGGAAAAAATGAAACAAGATGGAACCAGGGAGGGAGACAAACCATAAAAGACTCTTAATCTCAGGACACAAACTAAGCATTGCTGGAGGGGAGGGTGGTAGGAGAGATGGGGTGGCTGGGTTATGGACATTGGAGAGGTTATGTGCTATGGTGAGTCCTGTGAATTGTGTAAGACTGATGATTCACAGACCTGTACCCTTGAAGCAAATAATACATTATATGGTTTGTTTGGTTTTTTTTAAAGGCATGAGCCCATTCCCATCTGCTCTCAGGAGTGCCTCTTCCCCTTCAAAAGCCATAGATGTTTCCCTGGGTAGATATCCCAGTGACAACCAACAGCAGCCTCCATGTCATGATACATGTTCTAAGCTGTAAGGACTGGACACACCTGGGTCACTTTGTGAAAGAAAGTAGAGTGTGAAAGTCCGAAGGTCTGAGTGCAAGTACACAGTGAGACAAAGGGAAAATGCTGGCCCTAATGAAGAGATAAAGTGGAAAAAAAAAAAACTGTTCTTATCTGACAGTCCATTGGTCTTTCTCTAGAACCAAAAGATTTTTTCCATCTAATAAACCCACAAGCAACAATAAAGAGAAAAGACAAACAGGGATGAAAGTTGCCTCCTAGAGTTGACAATGTCATCCACAGAGACAGATTTCTGGGTCTCAACTTCCTCAGTATCCTCAGTGATTACTGTGTGGAAGACAAAAGCACAGAAAGTCTCAGGTGTAAGGATGTGGAAGCTAACATTTGTATCCAATAATTTCTGATAGAAATAGATATCCTCTTGTAGTCACATGAATGAACTGGTAGAAACTGATCCATCAAAAAGCTGGTTTGGTTAGCTTTTTCTCTCCTGTGTCTGGTCCTCTGTCACTAAATCAGTAGGTACTTGTAGGAATGGTGACTGCCAGGGAACATTAGAAGTCTCTTTGAAGGAACTCAGTCTAGCCCTGTGTGTCTTAGCTTAAGCCTCATTTCCATGAATCAGGCTGTTCCTGGAACTGAAAAATTACGAGCTCCATGAGGGCAGGAACCACATGTCTTTGTCATTACTCTATCCCAACTGCTTAGCACAGTGCCCAGAGTGAGTAAGGTTCTCATTGATCCACCTGGCTTTGTCATCTGTTTTGATAATGAAAGCTTCTTGTGGCAGGGGTATGTTTTGTTCATTTTCATATCCACAGAGTAATTAGCACTTTACTTTGCCAAAAGTAGAAACTGAAAAAAAAAGCTGTTGTGTGGAGTCACAAGACATTGCATTTAAGTGACTGACTTGTTCCTCCCGATTTTCTTTCTGTCACCTTGTATTGCCTCTTTGTTTGCTGACTTGCTGATTGTCTTTTTGCCCCAGAGAGGATGGAAGTAAGGACAAAGTCTTGAGCTTCTTGCTCACAGATGTTTCTCCTGTAACTAGCCATTTGATATCTAGAAGGAGCCCAATTAGTAGTTTTAGAAATAAGTGAATAGAATAGCTATTTTGGGGTTCCTATTGAAAAAACCTTTTTGCAAGATTTAGTAGGCAAAGCCCTGGAATCCTGGTCCCAGTGACCTGGGAGCATAACTTTAGAGAAACCACATCATCACTTCTAGTTCTTTCATCACCTGGAAAACTAGGATAATAATGAACACTCCACTTTAATCAAAAGATATTAACAATAATAAATTAGATCATATACAAAGATTTGTGTTTCTAAAAAGATTATGAGAACTTCATTTAAAAGAAAGGAGAAAGAGAAGGAGAGACCTAAATGTCTAACAAAAGAACAACTGATTTAATTTTTTGGCACATCTGCATAGTGGATACAACCTCTAAAAATTATGTTACCTTGGGGCGCCTGGGTGGCTCAGTTGTTAACCATCTGCCTTTGGCTCCCATCATGATCCCAGAGTCCCAGGATCAAGCCCCTCATCAGGCTCCATGCTCGGCGGGAAGCCTGCTTCTCCCTCTCTCACTCCCCCTGCTGTGTTTCCTCTCTGGCTGTGTTTCTCTCTGTCAAATAAATAAGTATTTTTTAAATATATATATATAAATAAATAAAATAAAAATAAAAATCATGTTACCTGGATTTCTGCTTCTAGCCAAGACAGAACGACAGAGAGCAGGTCTACCCTTCAATCTGAAACAACCACAAAAAGCCCTAGACAAATTAGATGAAACAGCAGTTTTTAAGACACCATCTACCAGGCAATGAATGAGAGTGATCCCCAAGAGATGAGAACAAATGGGGGAAGTCCTACTGTTGCCACGCCTGTGACCACGCCACAGGGAGGAGAAAATGAGGTAGAATGCCACGGTTCCCTGAGTTGAGACAAAGCTGAGATGGGAGGAGCTACAGTTCAGAGGACAGAACACCACAGAAATGAGAGTTGTGCAGAGGAAAGTCGCTGGGAGCCAGAGTGAATCTCCTCAAGTATTCAGCATGGCACTAATCAGACAGGTGGGACCCACCCGAGGCCAGAGAGAGAGCCATCTGTAAGGATCAGAGAGAAAATTTAGAAGGGAGGTGATTGTTTGATCCTATATCTCTCGATTCTTTGATTAAGAATTTCATACGTTTCACTTTCTCTGGCTCCAGACACTAATGATTGTTGGCCATTTCAAACAACAAAAAAATCATTTCATATGAAAATTTAGAAAACAGCCTTGTCTGCTTGAGATAAAGAGTGAAAACAAAAATAAATGATGTCCCGGGCACCTGGGTGGCTTAGTCGGTTAGGCATCTGCTTTCAGCTCATGTCATGATCCCAAACTCCTGGGATGGAGCCCCACAAGTGGGCTCCCTGCTCAGCAGGGAGTCTGCTTCTCCCTCTCTCTGCTCATATTGTCTGTCTCAAATAAGTAAATAAAATCTTTTAAAAAAATAAATTAAAAATAAATGATACCCAGGGATGGCATTGGAAAAATAGTCACTAGTAAGCCTATATTTTTCTGATATTAATAGTACAACTGTCTTTTAAAAACTAGTTCTTATTTCTAACCCCTGAGTTCACTTACACATAGTGTCATGTTAGGAACCATGTTGATACTTCTTTTTTTTTTTTTAAAGATTTTATTTTACTTGACAGAGAGATCACAAGTAGGCAGAGAGGCAGGCAGAGAGGAGGAAGCAGGCTCCCTGCTGAGCAGAGAGCCCGATGTGGACCTCAATCCCAGGACCCTGAGATCATGACCTGAGCTAAAGGCAGAGGCTTTAACCCACTGGGCCACCCAGGCACCCAAACCATGTTGATACTTCTAACAAGGTGGTTTGGTAGGATGCAAAGCCCTTCTACTTAAATGAACTTAAAACCTCAGCTTTACTGAGTTTTTCATGATCAAGTTCATTATACTATCTATTGTGACATTATTAAATGATTAAATACTTTCTATAATGTCTCTCATTCTTTATCTAGTTAGACTGAGAATTTCTAATTCTTTAGAATTTTTCTTTTATTCCTTTAATCATCTCTCTTGTTACATCTCTTTGGGCATTCTTTTTTACTTTGAAGAACAACTACCAGTAGTGGCTTCCAAAAAAGATTCAAACATGATCCCCACATTGACAGTTCCAAATGTTGTAAATTCTGCCTTCCCAAGCTAGAAATGTTTTTAATAATTAGATTTCCCAGGATCCCTTGTAACTGGAGTGCAGATTTGAGCCTTTAACTGGTAGATGAGCCATATGAAGAATAGTCTAGGCAGCGACATCTGTTTTCTTGGTGATGCTGGTGGGGAGGGGACATATAGCAGTGACCTCTTTACCAGGCTAGTTGGATGAGTGGCTCTGGTCATTGCTCCTAGAAGTCAGGCCCAGAGTGTTTCTCCAGCTTGCATGATGATTCTGTGAGTCATCTAATGTCCCTCCCCAAATCCCTAGCTGCTTAGACAAAGTAAGGCCAATTACTCTTTCTTTCTTGTCATTGATCACACAAACCTCTCAAAGGGTTTAGTCTGAAGCCCATCATGGCTTTCATACTAATATACTTCAAGTTTAGTATGAGAAATGCTTCACCATTTCACCGGGGCACATTCGGCTTATCCTAACAAGGAACAGTCCATAATGCTTTATAAGGATTTCTGGTTCCCTTCCCAGGCAGAACTGTGGCTGTGCATGAGAACAAAGTTGATTTTGATGGCTGGCCCAAGGCATGTCATGGAATGACTGCACAGTGGATCTCTGAAGCTAGATTCCACAGGAACCAACCTCCTGAACATTTTGACAAAGAGCCTTCAATACTACAGATGTGGGAATGAGACCAATGGAAAACTTTCCAAAGCCTTCTCTTCTTGAATTGTTTCTTCACAACTTCACTAAATATCATCACTCGATTTCTTTGTGACCCCCCAGAGTCAATCAGGACCTTGGATACAAAGGATCTTTGAATTTCAAGTTTAATTAAGGAATATTTTTCTCATTTGGTAGGAGTGGGGAGGCAGTTAAAAGACTAAATTTAAAAGCTTACCTCATGCCTTTCTTACCAGCTCTTATCAAATCACTTTCCAGTCACTTAGCTAATCTGTACCCATTCTTTAAATCTTGAATTAAATGTCACTTCCTCGATGAGCACTTTCCTGCCCCCAATCTAAATTTGTTCCCTCTGTTTTATTGTTTCAAAGAACCCTGTGATTTCTATGAAATAGTAACACAGATTTGACTTCATAGGACTTATCACAATTTCTGTGTGTTTCTGTGTGATTATCTGTGTAATAAATATCTGTCTTTCCCATTGACCTCTCAGTTGCACGGAATGGCCCGTGTGCAGAACAGTGCCTGCCACAAAGGAATGGCGTGGCTGAAAAATGACTGAATCTGAGCCATCGGGCATCTATCTCACTCTGCCCTGGACTGTTGTGCAAGTGTAGATGTTCCCAGTGACACATCCATTAACTCAAATTCTCAAACGCCCAAAGAGGATGGGAAGCACACAAAAACAGTGAAGCTGTAGATCACTATGAGTGAAAACAAAAAATAAAGACTTCAAGGAGCATTCACACACAAGTAGATGTCAGCACAAAGAACCACAGAGAGTGTGTTTATACGGAGAAAGGACACAGTAACAACGTTAGACTACCCATCTCCAAACTTGAACCAGGCTGAGGTGAGAGACCCAGTGGGCCAGGCATGAGAGATGTGGGAAAATTTGGATTACTGACAGAGAGATTTGCTTACTATACCACTAAGTGCAGTAAGGGATTTAGCTTTGTCTGAAGTCAGACAGCACTTTGTCCCTGCTCCTGGGACGTAACTCATAAATCCTTGGATTTTCCTGAATCATAGGAGTATCTTTGTTGTAGATGGTGGGCCTCTCGGATCACACCTGATAGTTTCTGCTAACAGGACAATTCTGCATGGGTTGGCTACACCCAATCATCCAGGGTAGGGGGTTGACCATGTGCCAAAAAGACTGACCGTATATTTATAGTGGGGGCTTTGGGTTATATGGTATCAGTTAACTCCAAGACTGAGTTCAATCACATAGACAATCAATCAGTCACACCTACATAATGAGGTCCCAGTAAAAATCTGGGACACCAAAGCTCCGGTAAGCCTTCTGAGTTGGCAATACTGAGTGAGTATTTGTCACATATCAGTGTTGAGTGTGTGACCGGCCTCTGAAGAGAATGGAAACTTCAAATTTGGAATTCTCCCAGACTTTCCTACACATCTTTTACCTTGGGTGTTTCAACATATTCTTTTTTTGGTAATAAAAGTAACCATGAGTACAATACATTTCAAAGAGTTCTGTGAGTCTTTCTAGTGAATTCTGGAATCTAAAGTGGTTTTTGTCGGAAGTAAAGACAGACTTGTATAGATGCTTTTCTTTAGCTTTATAGTTGATCCCTAATTCCTTGCATTTGGGATCACAAGTTCTGGGTAGACTTGTCAGTCTGGAGGTCTACGTCCTCAACCTTACAATGTGACCAAATCTGACTGGCTCATTTTGCATGGAGCAATTTCATGTGGATAAAAGAGGGTGTATCTGTATGATTCCTAAGCAACTAAACAATTATATCAAGCGAGTGGGAAAAACAGTTGAACGTTGACAATATGGGCAAAGCAACTGGAAAGGGAAGTAAAGGTCTACATGTATAACTTGGAACACACATGTTATGAGACAATTACTTTAAGTGTTAGCAACATCTAATAATAATAATTAGTATTTGTTAAGTGCTTACTATTGAAAGTTTCCATTCTGAATGTTCTACATATATTAACTAATTTAATTCTCAAAGCAACCCGAGTTATCAGCCCAATTTATAGAAAAGGAGGCACAAGGAGGCTAAATAATTTACCCTAGGTTACATACCCCCAGGATTTGAAGCCAAACCACCTGACTCCTTAATTCATGCTCTTACCAGTGCCCCCACATGGTTTCTCAGTAGGTAATTGCTTATATTTTCTCTGATCTTGTAGAACAGTGTTAGTAAACTGGTTATCTTAATTCCCAATCTTAATCATCTTTGTGACAAAGTAAGATTTTTATATGAGCAGATGTGTATTTTATTTCTGGCGATCCCTTTCATATTAGGCAGGAAGTCCTAACATCGTGTACTAGAGGAGGGAGAACATGATGAACACAAAAGAAAAAAGAATAAGTAAATTCTTTGCTTTCAAAGTTCCAAATAAAATTTGGAAACTTTCTCTAGAAACAGTACAATGAAAGAAAGGGGTTTGAGTTAGGGTCATGTATCTGGAGTTTAAAAAAAAAAAAAAAATCTGTGCCTTAGAACAATCTCTAAAAATCTAGGTTGATACAAAGACCAATTAATGCAGCCTTAAATTTAATGAACTTTTTAGTCTGTGGCAATTGCTAGGGGTGACAAAAGCAAGAAAGTAAGACATTGGTGACAATCTCTGTACCCTACCTCCTTACCTGTCTCCCGACAATGGAGCAGAAGGGATAATAATGGAGCCCCAGAGTGGTTTGTAGGAATGTGAGAGTAGAAGACTTACAACTAATTCCTATCAGAAAGCCTCAGTGACATATCCTTGCAAGTTTTCAGAAATGACTGGACAGTAGTGCCAATGGGCTCAGAGAGCCCAAAATAGCCTGCTTCCCAGACTGACGTCACAGCAGATGAATTTTCACCTGTACACAAAAAGCATGGAAATTAACTGAGATAGTCTCAGTGACTCTGGAGCGACCACAATTTTATGTTAAAAAGGACATGGACCAGGGCACCTGGGTGGCTCAGTTGGTTAAGCAACTGCCTTCGGCTCAGGTCATGATCCCGGAGATCTGGGATCGAGCCCCGAATCGGGCTCGCTGCTCGGCGGGAAACCTGCTTCTCCCTCTCTCACTCCCCTTGCATGTGTTCTCTCTCTAGCTGTGTTTCTCTCTGTCAAATAAATAAAATCTTAAAAAAATAAATAAATAAAGGACATGGACCATGTGGGTCAACAACCAGAAACCTACTCAAACATCTGGACAGATGACCCAAAGCACTGTACCCTACCACGTGCCAGTGGGGGCTGGGTGCCCCCAAGAAATGCCAGGAACATTTAAGCCCTCGAGAACTTATGTCATTCAAAGTCGCTGGGGGCGACCTGAACTGATGAAGAAAATCCCTAACAGATTTCAAAACTTATGATTTAATTGTGAAAACCTTCTATTTGCTCAACTTAGGTTTCCTGATACCAGGCAAATGGTTCCTGAAATTAGAAATTCAGTTGTTAGAGAAGATAAAGCTGTCCTGTTTCGTACCTCTGAGTGGCAAAATGTTCAGCCACAACACCTCTAGTCATCAGATCAGCCATAGTCAAGGTCTTGCCTGTTCCTACACAAATGACAGATGGCTTTCAGTGCATTGCATCCCCCTTCGGGCCTACGGAAGGTCATGGACTCTCTCTACAGCTTGAAAACCAGTATCCTGAATCTGAACTAAAAGAAATTGTTTGCGTTAGTGTGGAATTTGATATCACTGTGAACTATGAGAATTTGTTACTAGAGGCACCAGGAAAGACATATTCCATTAGGGGACCCTGCTGACAATGAAAAGAATGAAGGTGGTGATTGGCAGACAGTCATTTCAAAGAGGCACATAAACAAACATTGAAAAACAGTAAACACATAAGATAATTCATTTGGACACTTTTATATGCAGCATGTATAGGATTTAAAATAACATTCCCAAGTTAAACTGAAAACATTACTATGTAAATGCCACAACTAAGCCAAATGAAAGAGTAAATACCAGCCTTGCAAATTGGTCTCCCTTAAGGGCACTCAAAGGCTAAGACTGCTCCTTGCTCTCTAAGGAAATGTCCTCCTCTCTATCCATCTTCGTTGTTTTGACAGCAAACCCATTGACCAGCATGTGTTTTGGAATTTCTGAACAATTGACTTTCAAGGCCTAGCAAACACTCATTCTCCACCTTCTTAGAAACCTCATAGGAACCACCATCGCCAATTAAAAGCATCATAAATCTAACCCCAAAACTGCATTATTTCAAAAAAAGAACGGACGCCTCCCATTCCCCACATTGTTTGTACACATCTGTGTCGGTCCTTTTGTTGAATGGGCCATGCCAGCAGGAGATCATCAATCAGCAGGTGTCGCCAAGCTCAAGTACAGAATGGCTTAATGGGAAAATGCTGTCTTTTTTTATTCCCTGTTGTCACCTACTAAAATGTAAGTTCCTTGTTGATCTCATCACACTGAGTTATGTTTTTGTAAAGGGTTGAAAAGACCCAGCCTGCACATATTCTGGAAGTTTTGAAATAATGTCTCAGTGAACAGATGTATACTTTCACCCAGCAGCTCTTTATGGAAATGAATTTTTATAGCCCAAGTCATCCTTGATTCGACCCTGATTAAAAGTCAAGTTAAAACTAAATACTTTTTTTAAACTAAATACAAAGAAACAAAAGGAAGAAAAAAGAAGAAAGAAAGAAAGAGAGAGAGGAAGGAAGGAAAGAAGGAAGGAAGGAAGGAAAGAAGGAAGGAAGGAAGGAAGGAAGGGAGGGAGGAAGGAAAGAATTTGACAGAAATGTTAAGAAGTTATTGACACAAGACTTTTTTTTTTAATTTATTTATTTGACAGAGAGAAACACAGCCAGAGAGGGAACACAAGCAGCGGGAGTGAGAGAGGGAGAACTGGGGATACCTAAAGCGTGGAGCACTGGGTGTGGGGAATGGGGAATGAATCTTGGAACACTGGGAAAAAAAAATTTTAGTAACAATAAAAAATAAATTAATTAAAAAAAAAGAAGAAGTAGGCTTCCCACAGAGCAGGCAGCCCGATGTGGGGCTCGATCCTGGGACTCCGGGATCATGACCTAGGCTGAAGGTAGAAGCTTAACCACTGAGCCACCCAGGCACCCTGACACAAGACTTTTGATACTGAAAAACTCTGGGTTAAAAATAAGCCTTTGCTTAGTGAACAAATTTATAATATAAGAGAGGGATTAAAAGCACAGGCTCCAGGTACAGACTATCTGTATTCAGATCTTTCATATTTCAGTTCTGATCTTGAACAAATTACTCCACTTCTTGCTTCAGTCTTTTGGAAAAATTGTGATAGTAAATAATAAGTATATCATAGGGTTGCCAGAGGCTGACACATAGTAAGTGTTCAATTAATGCTAATTATTACTTGGATATGGGTAGATAAGAGAAGCAGTTAATGTACAGTTATATGCCAGTGACTATAGAATCTAAGTGAAATCCATGCTTTGTACTTTATATTATTAACAAAGTGTTTTGCTTATTTGTTCACTGAAAAGAGCAAAGAACTTTCCTATAAAGAACAAAGAGCTTTTCCTAGAAGATTGAAAATATTACCCTACTGTTTCCAAGAACTGTTAAGTAGAAATGTTTGTTACAGAAACCTCACTTGTGAGATGGTTATTGTTTTTGTTTTTATAACAAAAACACTGGTCGTTGTCACCACAGACTGTTTCCTATGGGCGGCTGCTCTGACTCACGGGCCGGTGATTAGTAAGCACTAAATGTAGCATTGCTGACTTAGGTCTAATTTATTGATCAATACATAAGGACTGAGCAGATTCACCAAAATCTTGTAACATAGCTAAAGGCATTTCTCACTGTAAAAATAAATTTTTAAAAGATAAGATGATTCTAACAGATTTACTTTAAATCACATCGCAATTTCTCTTTTTGAGATGACAATATCTTCCGTCTGACAGCATTCAACTTGCCTTCAGATTTAGTCAGTGTTTTCTCAACTTCAAATGCACTTGAAAACCCAGAAGGGACAGAAAAAACATCCTTGTTCATTTTCAATAGTTACATGAAGAATACTTTCCAAAAGTCATGTTTATTGTGGCTTCCGCAGAAACTCTTATGAGAGTGTGAAAGTGATGAGGAAGAAAAGTCAACGCTGTTCCTTTCTTGTCTTTCACTGTGTGGGACAATGGAAAGTGTCCTTTTCCTAAACTCTCTGACTCCACCAGGATGAGGAGATGTGGAGGATGTGGCTCTGGAGCTCCTAGTCCCGGGACCGTTTGATTGGTTTCCTATGCCCCCGGAGTCCCAGGCTTGGGTGAGCAAAGGAGAAGGAGGAAAAGAGGGAGGGCCAATGCTGATGACCAGGACTTTTTTTACCATTGGGAGTAGGTGATTAGCAGACATCCAGATGTGCTCCTTCCTCTCACACTCATTTTTGGCTTGGCTCTTAACTCCTACCCAACCCTTGTTACACCCTGATAATAAATGCCCAGAAGAGCCCACACAAACTGAGAGCCACCAGATACCCCAAAGCAGCCTCCAGAAGAGACCCATGGTCCCCCAGTGGGAAGCCTGCTCCACCTACCAAGCCTGCGAACTAAAACTGGATGCAAAAATGAGGACTATGTGATAGCCCCAGTTTCTGGACCAGAAATGGAGATAAGCTCAATGTTTCAGTATCTGAATTCCTGAAACTTATCCTTCATCGATCACACTTTTATTCTTATGTCAATCCTCAATAAGAGAGGTTTCTGTCCCAAGTCCCATTTGTTGCAGGGATGCGGAAGGGGGGCATCTCCACCTTTTTAAACATGGAGACCTCCTTTTTTTTTTTTAAGATTGTATTTATTTGGGGTGCCTGGGTCGCTCAGTTGGTTAAGCGACTGCCTTCGGCTCAGGTCATGATCCTGGACACCCGGGATCGAGCCCCACATCGGGCTCCCTGCTCGGCGGGAAGCCTGCTTCTTCCTCTCTCACTCTCCCTGCTTGTGTTCCCTCTCTGGCTGTGTTTCTCTCTGTCAAATAAATAAAATCTTAAAAAAAAAAAAAGATTTTATTTATTTATTTGACAGAGAGAGAGAGATCACGAGTAGGCAGAGAGGCAGGCAGAGAGAGCAGAGGAAGCAGGCTCCCTGCTGAGCAGAGAGCTCGATATTGGCCTCCATCCCAGGACCCTGAGATCATGACCTGAGCTGAAGGCAGAGGCTTTAACCCACTGAGCCACCCAGGCACCTGAGACCTCCTTTATACATCCAAAAATTTTGCAAATAGTAATAGATTTTCAATATCTACTGATTGAAAAATATTATGAATCCAGTAATACTTTTAAATGTATGTGTTTGTTTTCTACTAATCACAATACATCCATGTGAATGTATAACCTCGAAGGACAAGTATGTATAAAACAAATTTATCATAGCACCTGGGTGGCTCAATCAGTTAAGCATCCAACTCAGCTCAGGTTATGATCTCATTGGTTGTGGGATCAAGCCCCACTTTGGGATCCACATCGAGCATAGAGCCTACTTGAGGTTCTTGCAAGATTTATTTAAAGATTTATTTAAATTTATTTAAATCTTTAAATAAATATTAAAAAATAGAGGTACCTGGATGGCTCAGTCAGTTAAGTGTCTGCATTTAGCTCAGATCATGATCTCAGAGTCCCAGGATTGAGCCCCACATCAGGCTTCCTGCTCAGTGGGGCGTCTGCTTCTCCCTCTTCCTCTCACCCCACTTGTGTTCTCTCACTCTCAAATAAATAATCTTTTTTAAAAAATTAAATAAATAAAACTAAAATGGAAATAAAATGAACTTATCACAGTGACACAGTGAAAGCATGCAACAAAGGGTACCTACTGAAGAATGCTGCTAATGAATGACGGTGTGTTGTTGAAGTTTTTTCAGTGCATAGGTAATGCCTGGTGTACAGGTGGATTCTCAGAGTCTTTACAGTTCTTCCATAACATATGAGCTATATACTAGGCTCCAATTTTTCCATAGCAGTAACTTTGTCTGATTCCTCTTTCGACACGAGCAGTGTCAAGCACTGTGTCCTGCTTATAGACAATTCTTGATAAATTAATTGAACTGAATCTACTTCCCTCAAATGTCATGAAGTGATGAAGTATCTTGGCTCTCTGCTCCTTGGCATACTTAAACTTCTCCATTGTTTTTTAAAATTTTTATAGGTTTCTACTTCCTAAAAGAGAAGATGAAGAAGAAAATTGATCTGAACGTTATTCAGAAACGTATTTCAGAAAATTAAAGTCTTCTTGGAGAAGAAAGGGTATGGCAGAGTTGTGCTGGAATTTGTTCTCAGCATAACCTGAGCATAATTCTACTCGAAAAGCCAGGGCACTGTCTAAGAAGGACTGAGCTTCTGGTACCCTAAAATGGGAAACAAAGAAAATTGGCCCGCTGGCCTCTTGCATGATCTGAGTTATGCAACAGATTGGTTTATGTACTAAAAAATGAAAAACATTTATAAACAAATAAGAAAATTTCATACCTCAATAGAAACGTGGATGAAAGCCATGAAAAAGCAATTCACAAAAGCAATAAAAATGGTTAATAAGCTTTTGAAAATCAATTCAACCCCATAGATAATTAACAAAATACAAAATCAAATAACGAGATGTAGCATATTTTTATTACAAATTTTGGGTATTTGGGGAATGGGTCCTTCCTAGAATAATGAAGTTGTGGTGAGACACACTGTCATACACTACTGATTAACATGTAAACTAGTGCAAACTTCTTAGATGTTAATATTTATCAAAAACCTTAAGAAGATTAATAGTAGTGACCTGACTACTCATCGGTAGTAGACTGGCAGGCTAAATAATGGAATGTGTATGTGTAGTAGATTGCAGAAAGGGGCATAATTGCATGTGGCTCCCTGAATTCATGCACTTTGCAATTTGGCTGCTCTTCCTTGAAGAAGCAGACACTATTTCTCCATCCTTTGAATCTGGGCTAGACTTATGATTCACTTTGGCCAACAGAATGTGGGAGAAGTGACAGCATACAACCTCTGAACCTACACCTCATGAGACCTTGTCTGCATGAGACTCTCCTGCCTCTGCTATTACCATGTGAATAAGCCCAGGCTAGCCTCCTACAGGATGAGAGACCACGTGGACGCAGCCACATCAGCCCAGTTGCCACCGAGGCCCAGGACACATGAGAGAGCCCAGCCAAGATCACCAAAGTTGACCTGCAGCTGATCACAGTGGACTTCGGATGTATGAGCAAGTCCAACTAAGATTAAAAGAAATACCCAGCTGAATCCCATTTACATTGCTGACCCAGAAATCACAACTAATCTAGAGTATCGTGATTGTTATGTCACCATTAGAAAGAGTATGTTACAATGATATGCAGTGCCCTGGGAGGATGTTTATGATATATTTATTAGAGAAGAAAAACTGACAAAGCTGACAAATACTGCTTATAGTAAGATTCCATTTTCTGCAAGAGCAAAACAAAAGAAAACCTATGCCCATAATAGCCTATATAGTAAGGCATGTGTGGACATGCACCCCTGGTTGCGTCAGGAGGGTGGGTGGCAGGAGAGGACAAGCATGGGGAAGGAAGCAGAGGAGCAGGAGAGGTTCTTCCCCCCCCATCTCTGTATTATATGATGGTAACAGCCAGCATGAATCATTTTTGTAATTTAGGGTTTTCAATTTTTAAGAAAAGTTACAGTGGCCAATGTTGAAGTGAAGGGCTAAGGAGTGCTTTGGAAAACCTGAAGTCTTCTGATTGAAGACACAGAGGTCCAGTGGTGGAAAGAACATGTACTTTGCAGTCTAAGTTTGCTGCTAGGAACAGAGAGAGAGAGAAAGAGAGAGAGAGAGTTTATGTGCTTGTCTCATTAATTCTACTCCTGCTAATTTAATTCATAGGAATTAATCTAAATGTGCATAAATAATTATATAAAAAGTATTTCATTATACACTTTTTATTATGTCAAAAATTGGAAAAATATAAATATCTACCAGTTGTGGAATGATTAAATAAATCATGGTCATTTCTCTCCAAATGCAGCCATTAAAGCCATATTAATAATCTGAAAATACTCTAGCTATTAAGAAAAAAATACAATAAATACAACAGAATATGCCACATTGTTACAATTCTGTAAATGCACATATATAAAGCTAATACACAAGTCAACAAAGCTTATCTCTGCACGTTTGATTTAGAAGGTGATTTTTATATTCTTCATATTTTTCCTGAGTTTTCCCAATATACTGAACGAATATACATTCTTCTGAAGTCAGAATAAAAAAAAGTACTGTAAATATTTTTAAAGAACCCTGAGAGGGAGAGAGGGACATAACAAAGAAATACATGAGAAAATATAATAACACCCACTTTTTTTTTTTTTACTTCCCCATGCTACTCAATTAAAAACTGCTAAGCAGGAGATATTTTATGGGTTTGGGGGGTATGAGACAACATCGATGGCAGTATTGAATATTTATATATACTGATTAGAATGCTCCATCAGGGAAAAATTGATAATGTGGAGGGAGAACCTAACATTATAAAGTCCTCAAGCTGGCAAAGGTGACAGGTCCAGCACATAAGTGGAGGAGTAGGCCTTAAGACGAGCAGGGAAGATTCACCCATGAAACTGAAGGCAAGTCAGAGACCACAGCTTCACCTGCAATGGGGTCAGCGGACTTGGAGCGAGTGGGTGAAGAAGTGGCCCTCTGGTCCCTTCTATACTGTTAGGGAAACGAGAAGTGTGTTTATTCATTGAGTGAGAAGAGTGAAAGGGGAGGTGTGTGAAGAGTCTATGCCTTGCCTGCCTTCCCTCTTTCCAACCTCCATTTGTAATGTAGCAGAAAATCTCATGTTCAAGAAAAGTTTTCTAAGCACTCTTAATGTTTATCTACCTGTTTCTAAAAGAAGAGAAGAAATGGGGCAGTAGAACAAGGTTCTGGACCGTGCTGAGCTCTCATCTTTGTGGATGAAACACGCCACCTATGAGATAAAAAGGAAATAATTCAGCCAACAAGAAAATGCTTTTCAATCAAGACACTAAATAAAAACAGTGCACCATTTACAGTACCAATGACAGTACTCTCACTTAGTGGACATATTTTTTATTGACGATAGTCATCCTTCTAAAAGTTAGTGCAAAGAGAACCTCTAAAAGGGGTAAAGAATGTAGGTAAAGAATTAAGAGTGGCTGCGGGCTCAAAGCCAGAGTGCAGGAAGTTAAATGAAGGCTGGTGGAGTAATGTTCATATGTAGAAACAGAGTGTGGTAGCCTGAAGTCAGCCTGTGAGGAAAGAGCCAGGTGACACCTCAAGCGCCTCCTATAGCAAGACTGTTGGAAAGGAACAGGCCTTCAGGGTGTTGGCAGAGCCCATGCTTGGAGAGCTCAAAACACAGGTAAGTCCAAAAACCCACAGATGATCCCTACCCCTCCTCACCTTTATTTCCTCTGCCTGGCACCTTCTCTCTCTAACCAGCACCTGCTACTCCCTGCCTCCCACCAAAAGCACAGACATCATGTACTCAAAACCATCAGCACCTTGCCAAGGTGCCCATCAACAGATGAATGGATAAAGAAGATGTGGTACATATATACAATGGAATACTATGCCTCCATCAGAAAGAATGAATATCCAACTTTTGTAGCAACATGGACTGGACTGGAAGAGATTATGCTGAGTGAAATAAGCCAAGAAGAGAAAGTCAAGTATCACATGGTTTCACTTACTTGCGGTACATGAGGGGTAACCTGGAGGACAGTAGGAGAAGGAAAGTAAATGGGAACTAGGGTAATTCAGGGAGAGAAATGAAACAACAGAGACTTTGGACACAGAAACAAACGAGGGACTTGGAGGGAGGGGGGTGGAGGGATGGGAGAGCCTGGTGGTGGGTACTGGGGACACCTAAAGCATGGAGCACTGGGTGTGGGGAATGGGGAATGAATCTTGGAACACTGGAAAAAAATTAAGTAACAATAAAAAAATAAATAAATAAACCGTCAGCAGATCCTAAGGTAGACATCAGTTCTGGTGGGGATCCTCTTAGGTGCCTCTCCACCCACCAGACCAGATCTAAACTGGGTGAGATCAGCAATTATGTGTCTCTTACTTACACTTAGTACAAATATCCAAACATGGTGGGAACCCCATACTTGTGGAATCAGTGAACCTTGGTTCCCATTTACCCTGCAGCAGAGTCAAGCCTTGGTCTGGAGAATACACAACTGTCATTTTAGAGATAGGTTGAGAGGTTTAAAAGCAGAAACAAGGAAACAAGATCAAGAGGCAAGGGTTCAATAAGATGTGCTAGTAGCCTGCCCCTCCAGAAACCCCACTTCCTATTCTGGAACAGTAGTGCCGAATAGCTCCAGGGACTCTGAATATGACAGGTCAGTATCCCTAGCAAGCGTGGAAGACCCACCCAGTTGCTCCAGCTGGACCTGATGCTGTTCATTTTCCTAGTAGGGGCAGCCCCAGCCTGGATGGGGGTCACGCCTCAGGCTCTGCAACCTTGGGAATGCAGGGAGGCTATATCTGCCAGTGGTTTAGAGCCTCTATAATGAAGAATTAGGTTTCCCAAAGAGAAGTCTGGACTTTATCCTCAGCCCCTGGGAGGTGATCTCAAGGCCCTGGAATGTTATGCCTCATAAGGGAGTATCCTTGTTTGCTTGAGGGCTTTGGCCACCATCTGTCCAACAAAGTGATTTATGATGAGGGCTTTGGAACAATGCCTTTTGAGTTTCTCCACCACCAAAGGAACCAAAAACAAAAGGTATTATCCAAAACCTCCTGGAAGTGTGGAAGGCTAAAGGTCAGCAACCTGGGCAATATGTATGACCGAGTCCTAATAAAAACTCTAAACCTCTGGACACTAAAGGCTACCATGAGCTTCCCTGCGCACAGCACATATCATGGTCAGGAGGAAATAACACAATCCAGGTCTGCACCGGGGGAAGATGACCAGAAGTTTCATGTTCAGAACCCTCTCAGATGTCACCCTATGCATCTCTCCCATTGGCTGATCTGGTTCTTATCCTTTTGCTATAATGAAACTAATCAGAAGTTTAGCACTTTCTTGAACTCTGCAAGTCATTCTGCAGGACTATCAAACCTGAAGGGCTATGAGACTCTCTGAATTTGTAGCCCACTGGTCAGAAATGAGGGCAGCCTAAGGACCCGGAATTAGCAATTGGTGCTGAGATGAGTGTAGTCTTACAGAGGCTTGTACCCTTACCCTGGGAGGCCTGCCCTACCTCCAGGTAGTGGGAGCCAGAATTTATCAGAGGGCTATTCGGAGGAAACATGGGAAATTGAACCAATGCTACCTGACACCTTCCTAGAGTCCCTAGGAAGCCCATCAGGAGAGTCCTCTGCTCTTTTCTCTGACCCACAGGTCCCAGAAAGGCTCCGGGCCATCACCTCCAACAGCAGTGTCTGTACAGGAGAGGAACTGATCCTCTGGAAGAACACTATCGGTGTTATTAAGATTCAAATGTTACAAACAGCTTCCCAGTAGATGGAAGATTTATCTTATTCTTCTATGTAATTAGAATGATTATTTGACAAATGGATGCTGAATATTCAGTGAACTTCCAAGAAGAGGCTAAATTTGTCAACCTCATTAGCTCACAGGCCCAACCAGGGACCATATCACTATGCTTCCAGAGAGGGCATAGAGAGCAGAGTTGTGACAAGAAAAAAAAAAAAAAAAAAAAAAGCTCTGGATTACAGGTGCCACACACACACACACACACACACACACACACTGGAAAGAGGAATTGTGAGTAGCTGGTCCTCTGGGATCTGGGGAGCACACTGCTGATTATATTTAAAAAACATTCCCACAGCAGGGCCCAGAGAATAGAGACAGTCACGGCGCCCAGACCTCCTTCTGGGCAGCATTCTCCTCCCTGAATCTAGTACCTAAGATAACTGGGCAACAGATGAAAAAGTGTTTGCTTAAAACAAAGCAAATAATTTTTTTAAAAATGACCATTTGTCTGAGCTTTGTCTCCCTGTGGAACTCAGAAACCAAGCCAAGCCCTCTAGCTGACACACTGGCTGCATGTCTCAAATGGAATGTTTCTGACTTCATCCCTACCTTTCCCCCATCATGCAGGCAGGAGAGGGGGCTGGGACAAGAAGTTAAGACAACTGTTTCCCTCTGCTGGCTTCACTACAGTCCCCCAGGCCCCTCACACACACCTAGAACCCGGAGGCTCTGCCCAGTGCAGCCAGACCAGTCTTCTAGACTGTCCCACTCCTCAAAACTGCCCCAGGATTCCTCCTCCGAGTAGTAGGCTTTCCCTGAAAACACAGTGTGCGTTCCCATTGCCACACTCAGGCCATTCCATTTGCCTCAAGGACTCTCTACTCCCCAGGTGCATACCTATCTGAAGACCATCTCCCTCACCCTTGTCCACTCTAAAACCTCAGAACAGTCTTGTTGCACTAGATTGCATTTTTTAGTGGACAGGTCACGGGCACTGTGTTAGATGGCAAAGATACAAGCTAGGGGGAAAATATACCCAACAACAGGTCCCATATTGTTTAGCGGGAAAGACAGGATGAACAGATACATAAACAAATATATATGCAAATGGGGATGAGTGTTAGGAAAGCAATAAACAGGAGGCTCAGAGGAGATTGAAGAGTGCAATTTACATAGGGTAATCAGGAAATGTTTTTCCCTCCACAGGAAGCAGTGAGTGAGAGGGTGGAGAAATGTCAGATTTTTTTTTTTAGTTTTCTAATTTTTATTTTTATTAATTCTTTTTTCCATAGCCCAGCCTCCCTATCTCTCCCCACCACCCCCCAGCAACCAGAAAAGTCAGAATTTTTACACTAATGAACATTCTACTGCTGGCAAACACAGAACAAGGGGAATGGAGTTTCCAACCAAGAGAGGCATATGAACACATCGATCACACGGTCCAGCGAATGGCACTACTCCACAGGGAATGTAACTCAGATCAGTGCCAATCCACCACACTTCCAACGTCACTCTCCCTGAGATAAGATGGTGTGCGTTTGCACTGTATATGTCCAGAAAAATTGTGTTCTCAGAAGAACAGAGCAAAATTAGTTGATTTTTATGGCCACCAGAGTTCTCTTTATAATGCTACTCTAGAGAGCTGTGCTAATTGGCCAGAGATCAGAATGTATATGGGTAGATATCTAGTTAGAAACTAACTTCTCATGTCCAACCAGGTTCTAAATTCCTGTTCAGCTCAGCAGCTCATTATTGTGCTCCTGGAGTTAGAAGCCCAACATAAAAGATATCATCTGCATATGCAATTGCCACTTTTTTTCTTTTTTTCAGCAAAATCCATATGGACCTTGAGAGTGCAAATCTGAAAATCCCAGGGCATTTTCTCTAATTTTTCCAGGAGGGTGGATGCAGGGCAATCAGAGGACAGTAACTAATGTGGTGTGACATGATCTGAAGTTAGGCAACCTTGTTTTTCTTATGCAATCTTTTGGAAATGTGTGATGCCATATCCAAACCAAAATAGCACACATTTATTATCTCACAATCCCGTGGGTCAGGAGTCCCGGCAAGCCTTGCTGAGCCTCTGCACTGGGTGTCACAAGACTGCACTCAAGGTAGTGGCGGGACACACTTTTCATCTAAAGACTTCTTTCATCTAAGGAAGAATTCACTGCCATGCTCATTCAGGCTTGGGGCACAATTCATTTCCTTGCAGCTACATAACTGAGGAGCCAGCTTTTATGCCAGCTGTCACCTGGAGGTGCCCCCCCTCATTCCCTAGAGGCTGCCTAGAGTTCTTAGCAGTCTCCTACAGTTCCTTTGGGTTTTTCCAAGATGGCTGCTTATGTCATCAAGCCAACAAGGAGAATCTCTCATTCTAGTCTAGAAAAGACAGAATCTTTTCTAATATAACATAAAAATAGAGGGATGGCCTATGACCTTTGATATTGTGTTGCTTAGAAGCTAGTCACAGGTCCCTCCTACACTCAAGAGAGGGGATTGTCCAAGGGCGTGGACCCTAGGAGACAGGGATTTATCTCTCTACCGCAGTTCACTATCTGAACCCCCAATGATTCATATCTCTCCTACTTGCAAAAATACATTCACATACACACACACCCAAAGATCTCAAGAGTCTCATCCCATATCACATCAGCTCATAGACAAAATCTCATCATCTAAATTATGTCCAAGTTCAGATGCAGCTCCTGGGTGTGATCTGTTAAGCACAGCGCCTGGAGCACAACTCGTCTCCATCTGTCAAACTGTGAAACAAGTGATCTGCTCCCAAACACCCAGATAACAGTGTTAGAACAGACATGACCAGGAAGGCACAGGACAATAGCTGTAGACATTTGGGTCCAAAAGAGGGTAAAAAGGACTGACTGAAGTCCAGCTGGATAAACATTAAGAGTTCCTTGATTAGGTCTGGAAATAATTCTCAACTGTGCCTCTTGGCTTGTAGTTCTACCCTCAGAGTCATCTCTCTTCTTTCACGAAAGGTAACACATGTTTGCAGTTGAGTAGTTTTATCAACCTGCTTCCTGCCACTAGAGTCTTAGGGGTCCAACAGCCTTCTTTTATTTTGTACTCTGTCCCTCTCGATCCAAGCTGGTAGTGTTTCTGCTGAAATAATTTTCTCAAAAACTTCATGGGTCTTCCATGGATTTCAATGAAATTGACTTCTTTAGGAAAAAAAAAAAGCCATACCCACGATTCCTTCCAGATAATCCATGCCTGCAGCTCCTGTTCAGATGGCTGAGCGACCATCCTCTTAGAAGTCCCATGGTTTGGCTGAAAGGCATATCCAAACCTCTTAAAAGAGCTCCTTGTGAGACTGAATACTTCCTAGAAGTCCCATGGTTTGGCCGAAAGGCATATCCAAACCTCTTAAAAGAGCTCCTTGTGAGACTGAATACTCCTGCCTTTCAATCTTTTTGAGGTTTTAATGAAACCTTATACATTCTCTGTTTTCTTCTTCATGCCATGCTATCTTAATTTTAGCTTCTTCTTCCATTTGAAAAGATTGAGAATTTTCATATTCATTCAGTCCTGGTTCCTTTTTGTTTAACAATTCTTTCCTCAATTGATCGCTCTTCATTTCATTATAATCAGCAAGAAGAAATCTAGTGGCATCTCCATACTTGGCTTCGAAATCTCCCTAGCTCTACAACCACATTCAGCCTCATGCATAACTATAGGAGGAGATTTCAAAAAGTTTTCTACCACTATCTAACAGGATTCCACTCCTCCTAACATATTCTTCACTTCCTTCTAAGACTTCACTAGCCATATCCTTGAAGCCCAGATTTCTGCTAACCCTTAATATAGGGCAGATAGAGCTGTATCTAGAAAAACATGGCCTGATTTCCCTCTCTGATGCACACCAGGAAGCCAGGACCACGCAGAAAGTCAGTACATGAAGTAAAGCCCCTGAGGGCTCAGACCTGAGAGGTATTTCAAGGGCTGTTTCTCTCCTCCCTCCATCTATTCCCAACTGTCCAGCATCCACAATTTTTCTACATCCAGAAACAGGAACAACCTAGAGAAAGTCCATAGAATGGCTAGCAGAACTTTGCTTCTTTTAGGGAGAGACAGTGGGAGAAAAATTCTATGGCTATGACTAGAAATAAAAAGAATTCCCAGGTAGTACGAGCTGAGAATTTTCAGAGTTTTTGTAACCCATTAGTTCAGAATATGAGAGGGTCGGGAAATCAGGTTACAGAAGAAGATATTAAAGTATGGTAGTTATACTTTACATTTATTTGTTTGTTTGCCAAAACTAAAATGTTCTAATGTCTTCTTCTATATCATTAAAATAAGGAAGATAGACTGGGGAGCCTTAAAAGGCCCTATAATCCTAATTTGTGTGTGTGTGTGTGTGTGTGTGTGTGTGTGTGTGTGTCTATGATTTGAAAAGATATAATTTAAATTAGTGCTGGTGTAGAAGTGTAACTCTCAAAATGCTAGTCTTGGCACTGAGGCCAAGCCCTTGGTGAACAGCTGATAGCTCAGAGTTGTTGGCTCCAGTTCCAGCCACCCAGAACTCACAGAAAGCTAAGTGCAAAGTAAGTTCTAAGAAAGAAGAGGCCCACTTGGGTAATCAGCAGTCAACTTATATGTGGAAATTAGCACCTTCCTGGGAACGTCACAAATACACACTAAAAATCTGTCACATTCAAATTCCAAGTATCAGTGTTAGCTTTTATAAAATGGATGATGTCCCCCAACTGGAAGTAAGGTAAACCTTCAAGTAAAATATCTCCTTTTTCCCATTCCCCAGTGTCTTTTATTGACCTTCCTACCATCAGTAATTCTGCTTCTGTGTATGTTTAGATTTATTTCAGAACGGTCGCTTTCATTGTTGTCTTATTTTTTCACTCAAGTGTAAACTTTAATACAGTGATACTGGAATGCATCCCTATGGTCCCAGTGGTCTAGGGCTCAGGACTGAGCACTTTTTGTTAAAACTTCTCAATTTATTCTAATGTGCAAGCCAGCCTTGAGAAGCACTGGCCTAGAACATTTTAAAGAGGCTTTCTGGCCTCTAGGGGGCAGTCCTGTCCACTAATGCAACTCGCAGAATTATGGGATCATGCAGACATTCTGGGGACCCTTGAGAGGCCTGAGGCCAAACTTAGGGCAAAAAAAGGCTAGGGCTGAAAATTAGAAGCCTGAATAATATCAAGGTCGTTGAAGGCAGAATTTCTTTAAGATTCTCCTAAACTTTGGGTAACTCTGTGAGCAACCCTTTCCTTCTCCTACAAGTGCAATTTTCCCAAGGCCTATCTTATACCCCATCTCAGGCTTATAAACTTCTTCATTGTGAGAACCTCCCCCATTTCTTTCGACACAGTTCACTTAATAACAGGTTCATCCTTTATTACAACCACTCTCAGAAGAATAACTTGGTCAGAAGTTGTTCCTTGTCTTGAGGAGGTCACCCTAAACTTTACATATGCCCATTAGTACTCATGTACCAATATTTCTGAAATATTTCTCAGACATGACCTGAAGAAAGACCACAGAGGTTTTGTGATTTAAATGTAAAGATATACCAAGGTAATGGTGAGTTGGGAGGTTGGGAGGGACCATGTACATGATTAGTTCAATGAGCTCAGGAGTTGCCAAAATAAACATTCAGCCACCTACCTATCTGGTTAAGAATCAATAGTATTTGGCTGGGTTATGGAAAAAATAAAAGTTAATACAAAAAAATGAATCAATAATGGACTCTGGGACATTGATCTTTTATGAACAAACCTATTTGATATCTTTTAAAAATAAAGTATTACTCAAAAAGATGGAAGAGCATTCCACCATTATTCCTTCAATATTCTTCTGATGGAGCAGAAGAATAAACCTTGTTAAAATGTCTATACTGCCCAGAGAAATCTATACTTTCAATGCCATCCCAATCAAAATTCCACCAACATTTTTCATAGCATTGGAACAAACAATCCTAAAATGTATATGGAACCAAAAAAGACCCCAAATTGCTAAGGAATTGTTGAAAAAGAAAAACGAAGCTGGGGGCATCACATTACCTGATTTCAAGCTTTGTTACAAAGCTGTGATCACCAAGACAGCATGGTACTGGCACAAAAACAAATAGACCAATGGAACAGAGTAGAGAGTCCAGACATGGGCCCACAAATCTATGGTCAAATCATCTTCAACAAAGCAGGAAAAAATATCCAGTGGGAAAAAGACAGTTTCTTCAATAAATGGTGCTGGGAAAATTGGACAGCTATGTATAGAAGAATGAAACTAGACCATTCTCTTATGCCACACACAAAGAAACTCGAAATGGATGAAAGACCTCAGTGTGAGGCAGGAATCTATCAAAATCCTAGAGGAGAGGGCACCTGGGTGGCTCAGTTGGTTAAGCGACTGCCTTTGGCTCAGGTCATGATTCTGGAGACCGAGGATTGAGCCCCACATTGGGCTCCCTGCTCGGCGGGAAGCCTGCTTCTCCCTTTCTAAGTCCCCTTGCTTGTGTTCCCTCTCTAGCTGTGTTTCTCTCTGTCAAATAAATAAAATCTTTAAAAAAAAATGCTAGAGGAGAATGTAGGCAGTAACCTCTTTGACACTGGCCACCGCAACTTCTTTCAAGACACATTTCCAGGGCTCCTGGGTGGCTCAGTGGGTTAAGCCTCTGCCTTTGGCTCAGGTCATGATCTTAGGATCCTGGGATCAAGGCCCATATCAGGCTCTCTGCTCAGCAGGGAGCCTGCTTCCTCTTCTCTCTGTCTCTCTGCCTGCCTCTCTGCCTACTTATGATCTCTCTACATATATCCAATAATTAAAAAAAAAAAAAAGACATGACTCCAAAGGCAAAGGAAACAAAAGTGAAAATGAACTTTTGGGACTTCATTAAAATAAAAAGCTTTTGCACAGCAAAAGAAACAGTCAACAAAACAAAGAGGCAACCCACGGAATGGGAGAAGATATTTGCAAATGACACTATAGACAAAGGGCTGATACCCAAGATCTATAAGGACCTACTCAAACTCAACATCCAAAAAGAAAATGAACATATCAAAAAATGGGCAGGAGACATGAAGAGGCATTTCTCCATAGAAGACATACAAATGGCTAACAGACACATGAAAAAATGTTCATTGTCACTAGCTATCAGGGAAATCCAAATCAAAACCACATTGAGATACCACCTTACACCAGTTAGAATGGCCAAAATTAACAAGACAGAAATCAAAAGTGTTGGAGAGGCTGCAGAGAAAGGGGAACCTTTTTACACTGTTGGTGGGAATGCAAGTTGGTGCAGCCGCTTTGGAAAACAGTGTGGAGATTCCTTTAAAAATGAAAAATAGAGCTACCCTATGACCCTGCAATTGCACTACTGGGTATTTACCCCCAAAGATACAGATGTAGTGAAAATAAGGGTCATATGTACTCCAATGTTCATTGCAGCAATGACCACAATTGCCAAACTGTGGAAAGAGCCAAGGTGCTCTTCAATAGATAAATGGATAAAGAAGATGTGGTGCATATATACAATGGAGTACTACGCCTCCATCAGAAAGGATGAATATCCAACTTTTGTAGCAACATGGACTGGAATGGAAGAGATTATGCTGAGTGAAATAAGCCAAGTAGAGAAAGTCAAGTATCACATGGTTTCACTTACTTGTGGAGCATAAGGGGTAATATAGAAGACAGCAAGAGAAGGAAAGGAAATGGGAAGTAGGGTAAATCAGGGAGGGAAACAAAACAGAAGAGACTTTGGACTCAAACAAACTGAGGGTCTTAGAGGGGAAGGGGTGGGGGATGGGTGAGCCTGGTGGTGGGTATTGAGGGCATGTATTGCATGGAGCACTGGGTGTGGGACGTAAACAATGAATCTTGGAACACTGAAAAATAAATAAATAAAAACTATTAAAAAGGGGCGCCTGGGTGGCTCAGTTGGTTAAGCGACTGCCTTCGGCTCAGGTCATGATCCTGGAGATCCGGGATCGAGTCCCACATCGGGCTTCCTACTCGGTGGGAAGCCTGCTTCTCCCTTTCTCAGTCCCTCGGCTTGTGTTCCCTCTCTCACTGTGTTTCTCTCTGTCAAATAAATAAAATCTTTAAAAAAAAAACTATTAAAAATTCACACCATAAGAAAAAAATTGTAACCATATGAGGTGATGAATGTCAATTAAATTTATTCTGAACATTTCATGACATATACATATATCAAATTATGCTGTACACATCTGTTTGTTAACTATACTGGAATTTAAAATAAAAATATTTCAAAAAATAAATAAAGTATTACAAAGAAATTAGAGAAAAATCATACCAATTTAAAAAATGACAATAGATATGTGCAAATAATTTCCAAAATAAAAAAATAACAAATACAAATATGAAAAGAATCCAACCTCAATGACAAAATGCACATGAAAACAACAGGGAAATAATATTTTTTCTCTACAAATTGTTAAATATTTTTCAGCATTAGATGCTGATGTCATGAAACAAACCTCTTAGAAAACACTATAGAAATGTCACAGTGTATAGTCATTGTAAGGGTAATTTGTTAATACATATAAAATTATTTTACTCGACAATTCTACATCCAGAAATTTATCCTTAAGAAACAATCAGAATATTTGACCACAAAAAAAAGCAAATCTCAACAAGTATTAAAGAATCAATATCATACAAATCAGGTTCTTTACTACAGTGAACAAAGTTAGTTACTATTAATAAAAAGCCAACTTCACATAAAAAGAATTGCACTCCTGAATAATTTATGAACCAAAAATGAAATAATTGAATTGTTAAAATATTTACAACTGAACAATCATGAAACGTCCATGTTTTAAAACTTGTGTGATGAACCTAAGCACTATACAGATTGTATAGCCTTAAAACTAGATCAAAACAAAAAGTCTGAACGTAATGAGCTACACATCCAATCAGAAAGTTTTAAAAGAGAATAAGAGTATACAACAAAAGTAGGAGGAAGAAAACAGCAATAACAAGAGCTGAAATTAAGGAAATAAAGACAAAGAAGCAAAAGAAAGAATCTTAAAATGGTTCTTTGTAAAGAATTAGAAAATAGACATTTCTCTGATAAGATTTGTCAAGGAAAAAACAGAACAGAAAAATGTTATATAAAGGAAGATTATAACTACATAGTAAAAATTTAAATAATTATAAGACAATGCAAGAGATAAATTCATACAAATAAATTTGAAAACTTGAACAAAATGTAAAACTTTCTAAAAATTATAGTCTAGCAAAACTAGCAAGATAAAACTGAAAACTTGAAATTATATGTAAATTAAAGAAATTCAAAACTTTATACATGCATATGGTTTCACAGGCAAGTTACATCAAACCCAAGACCAATAATTTCCATACCTGAGTACTGAGAAAAATGAAAACAAGAAGACTACTACTCAACACATTTTATGAGACTAAGAGAACCACAATGACAAAAATAAACAGATGGATGATTCATGAAAATTATAGACCAATATTACACATGAAAAGCGATGACTACCCCTAAAAATATTACCAAACCAGCACTGGATATTAAAAAGTATTACCAGTGCACTATGATCTATTAGAATTTATTTAGGAGTATGAGGAGGGTTAAATATCAGTGCAACATACCACACATAAAGATATTAACTATAAAATTCTCATGCAGGAAAGTGATTTGGTCAAGTTTAACATAGTATTTATAATTAAAGTTTTTTCACAAACTAGGAAGAAAAGGCAACTTCCTTAACCTGGCAAAAGGACTCTTTGAGTTTGTTTTCAAAGTGAGATGTTAAAAACATTCCCTTAAGAAAAAAAAAAGACAACGATTTCCAATATTACTCTACATTTCACTAAATGTCTTAACGAGTGCAGTAAAATAATAAAAGCATTAGAACTGGAAAGAGAAAACACATCTACCATTAATCATACATGGCCAATTCCATTTCTGGGGGAGAAAATGTACAAATGAGCCTACAATAGCTCTTCTTCCTCGAAAACTAGGAAGCATCACAGACCACAGAAGCCATGTCAAAAAGGCCAGGAGCCAGCCTGAAACAATTTCTGCTGGTAAAGATGGGACAATTCCCACATCCATAAGATCATGAATCCAATAGATTGAAACAGACCAATATGTTTAAATCCATGAGTTCATAAAGAATCCTCCTTGATTACTTTTGAGTATTTATCCTTGTTGCCCGGGATTTGCTTGAGACTATTTCTGTGTTAGTACCCAAAAACCCCATGTCCTGAGAAACCCCTCCATCTCATGCAAACAGTGATGGTTGGCCACCCTAAAGGTCACCAGCTCATTATCTTGAAAACTGAGAAATGAATGGAAAGAATCATACACTTAACCTCAACGAATAATCAGGTAACTACAGAAATACTTCAGTTAATGAATGAAGTAGAAATGATATCATTAGAATACCATCATTTTGCAAACCAATTCCCAATCAAACAATAGATCTAGTCATTGCTTATCAACAGTCACTAACAAAACACACACACTCACACACACACACACATGCACACCCCAAAAGACAATCTGATATGATCTGTCTTCGGAGTAAAGTATGCAACCCCACGGTGTCTGGGGTTTGCTTTAAACTAATCACAACTGGGAGAGGTATAGGCGTGTAGATTGATGAAGGTGTAGACTAACAAGATTGGCTATGAGTTGCTAATTGTAGAACCTGGGCAATGAGTACATGTGGTTTCATTACACACTATTCTATGTTTGAATTTTCCATAATTAAAAATTTTAAAACAACATAGCTAACATACAAATAAATTGTCAGAAAAGCAAAGACTTATATTTACAATGTCCACTGAATCTTATTTACACCAGTCAAACAAGGAAACAAAATGGCGTCAAATAATGATGCTTCAACAAATTCAGGTACCCTTATACAACAGAGTAGTGTGAAGCTTAAACAATCACATTTTCACATACAGTTGAATGACATACGACACCTTCATATACCTGATGTCAAACACAAAAATTTTAATTTGGTCCCAATTCCATGAAAGTATGCATATTTGCATTAAAAAATACTGAAAGAAATACTGCAGAATGTTAACAGTATTCATCTCCAGGTAATGAGATGATGGTTGGATTTTATTGCCTACTTTCTCCTTTTTGATTCTGTCTACATTGGACACGATAAACAGTATGCACCATGTTATAGATCAAAGAGAGAGGAGAGGCCCGGAGGAAGAAGGGCAAACACAGCCGGCAGGAAGTGTGACTCAGCTCGCTTAGGCGGAAACCGGCTGCCGGCTCTATAGAAGCAAGGCCGCAGGGCCTCCCAGCTCCAGTGACACTGCAAAGGGCCTAGCAGGTGGCAGGCAGAATAAGCGCCATTTCACCAGCAGGCGGGACCCTGAGGATGCAGTCTGGACTGCTGACCGTGTTGTGCACGGTGGCGGCCTTCATCCACCTGGGTAGGAGCCCACCAACCCCCACTAACCTCCGGCTGGGGCTGAGGAAGGAGGTTTGGGAAAGAAGTTAGAAGAGAACATGACTGTGCCTTTCCCCACTTTGCTTTGTAGGTCAAAATCTGTTTTTTTGTGGCAGCATTCTTGGGAGCAATGGCAACAGCTAAGTCCTATTTTTCTTTTTTCCTACAGGTTCCAGCAATACAGACAATGTCCGTCAGTCTCCGAGTGCTGTGCAAAGAGAGGAGGGACAATCTGTGACCTTGGACTGCAGCTTCACACTCAGCTTTAACTACTATGTGATGAACTGGTATCACCAGCCTCCCAATGGAAGGATGACTGAAATCATTAGTATATTTTCTAGTAGCAGCAGCGAAAAGCAAGGGCGATATGCTCTGTCCCTTCATAAAGGAAACAAAATCCTAAAGCTCACCATCACAAGCTTGACGCTTGCAGACACAGGCTTCTATTTCTGTTCGATTGGGGAAGTTACACAGTGAGAAGAGTGACAGGGAGGGCCTTACAAAAACCCCTGGGCTCGGCATGAAACAGACAACTGTTCCAGGAGCTTAGGAGAAAACAACCCACAGGACACGAAAAGGGTAAACACAAGGCACGGTGGGCGGCACTAGTCTAGAGAGAGGAAGCTGATGAATGTTCTAGCAACAATCTTCCCACATCTGGTATCAAAGAGAGTTGTGGTTATAAGATCCCAGGCTCAAGAGTATATTCATCTCAGAATCGTGGTGCCTAAGGATGATCACATAGCTGAGCGAGATAGGCATCTGTCTTTCCACCTGCCCAACACCCATCCTCCCTTTTCTGGTGACAACACCTGGATCTTCTCTGGATAACGAAGCCACGCCTCCTCCTACCCATGTTTGGGTGTAGATGAGGTTGTCCTCACCCTTGAATCCCTAGCCAGTTAAGGTCCTTCAACTTTCTGACCACAGTTGGTTCAAGGATGGGTGCCTGACCCAAGAGCCCATCCCAGAACTTAATATGAAATTCTTGGGAATACTGCTGGGAATGTAAAAAGCTATGATGGAAACCTAGAGCTGCCAGCAGCCGTCTTTCCACCCCAAAGGAAAAACATGATCCTGAAAAAAAAAGGGTGAACCTGAGCTCCCACTACATTTTTTGAGGCCCCAGACCCTAGACTTACTTGGATTTTTCAGTTGTATACCTCACCTGCCTTAGCTTATGTTCCCCCAGAAGAAGACAAGGATTCAAGTGCAAGTGGTTTAGTTGGGAGGCGATCCCAGGGGCACTAGAAAGAGTGACAGGAAAGGAAGTCAGCCAGTAAAGGGCATGTGTGTTCTCCACTCAGCTGCCACTGTGGGCATCCAGAGTTCATCCTACCAGGGAATCTCTGAGAACCAGTGTCAAACACTTGCCTCAACTTGTCCCACCAGAGGGCCAAAAGGAGCTAAGATATGCATACTCCAAGTCCTGTGTGTCATGGGTGGATGACAGCTCCTGGGGATGTGAGTGCTGATTCCCTAGGACTTAGGTCTGCCCAGCAGGCTGGGTAGTAAGATAAAGCCCTTAGGCCAAGAGACTCAAGTTCTGGCAGGAGGAAGAGGACAGTGGGCACCCAAGTCATAAGCACAAAGGGTTAGAGGGAAGACACCAAAAATGCAACACAATTATTTTCTCTTTTTTTCATGAATTATTTTGGCTTGGGTTTTCTATCACTTGCAATCGAAAGATACCTAACTAAAAAAGGTAACTTAATAAAGACAACATTAGGCAAAACAAATAAACCAAACAAAATACTTTAAAACTACTTTTTTAAGCTTTTGGCTTGTCACAGTTGAGAAAGGTTTCAACTCCTCAAACTGCTCGGATTAGGTCAGTTGTTCACCACTTTCCTCCCACAGGGTCCAAGGTAGCAAAGAGGAGGGACAAATCTAACATCTGAACCTGTTATTGCCCATGGGCATTTCAGACTCTTTCAGACTCTTCCTGCTCAGGATCACCTTGCCTAGTGCAGCCAGATGAATCGCTCTGTAACGTCCATCTAAAGTATCTTCCTTGCTTGAAACTTCTGGATTCACTGTTAGACTGTGCTTTTCCCAAATCCAAAATTCTGCTCCTGCTGTTTGTCTCTCCTGCAATATGTTTCCTTCCATTTCTACCTTTTGAATTCACTCTCTCTCAAAATCTACTTCACACCTTGATGTTTCTGAGGATAGCACAGTAGCATTGAGTATGCCTAGATCTCTTATCTTGGTTTCTTCTTCTTTTCTTTTTAAGATTTTATTTATTCATTTGAGAGAGAGACAGAATGCATGAATAGGGTGAGGGGCATAGGGAAAAGCAGACCTGTAGAAGAGGATTTGATCCCACAACCCTGAGATCATGGCGTGAGCTGAAATGAAAAGTCCAAGGCTCAACTGACTGAGCAACCAAGGCACCCCTCGTATCTTGGTTTCTAATACTATTTTTTCAATGAAAGGAACCAGAGTTCCTTGGAAAAATGGCTGATTCTAGGGCGGAGGCAAGATAAGCTTAAAACATCTTAGAGTGTTCAAAAAAAGAAAACAATGACCACCATCACTGGTGGGGCTAAGTTAAAAAGACATGGGAATCAACTGAGAAATCTCCCTGCAGCCAAAGCTGGAGCAATTAGAGCAAAAAAATAAATAAAGTAGTATTGAGTCATAACCCGAAGTATAAAATGAGTATCCAAGGGTCACTGATAAAAATTACTGAATAAATGAGGGAGAACAGACAAATCTCCCATGCTGAAGAATTCTAAATATGTAGACACTCCACACTTCCCGCTCCTTAAATGTGTGCTGCACACAGTGCCTTCCTTTTAAAAGGCACAGGATGGAAAGTGTGACAAAGAGCAACCTCACAGTGGAAAATCCTGACCAACACTACCTTAGCCCAGTGACCACATTCAACATCAACAGAGATAAGTCATGTTGGTAGCAAGTCCCCTTGATATGACGTGATGAGAAATGGCACTTTACCTTCGTGGTCTTCCTCCCCAAATCCCATAACCCCAGTCTAATCATGAGGAAGTTATCAAAAAAATCTTTATTGAAGGACCTTCTACAAAATATCTAACTAATACTCCTCAAAATTGTCCAGATCATCAAAAATAATAAAAATCTGAGAAATTGTCATAGTCAAGAGGAGCCTACAACTAAATGTAATATGGTCTCCTAGTGGGATTCTGCAGGAGATAAAGGACACTAGGTAAAATCAAAGTAAATCTCCTACAGTGTGAATTTCAGTTAATAATAATGTATCAGTATTGGCTTATTAATTGTGACAAATGTACCGTTGTCAGGTGTTAATAATAATAGATATTGGGTGTACAGTGTATGGAAACTATGTGTACTAGCCTCACAACTTTCCAGTAAATCCAAAACTGTTCTAAAATTAAACATTTATTATAAAAACTTACAAAACTGTAGGTTTCTAAGGGCCTGCATTTTGTAAAGGGAGAATCACAATTTTATGTTTAGCCATATCGCTATAGATACACCAAGAAGAATCTTGAACACAGCCACTAACTACATGTGGCTCTTGAATACCTGGACTGTGACTAGTCCAAACTGAGATGTGCTGTGAGTGTAAAAGATACACCAAATCTCAAAGGCTTAGTATGAAGAAAATAGTGTAAACAATCTCATTGGTTATCTTTTTATTGACTAACATTGAAATGATATTTTGGGTTTATCAGGTTAAATAAAATATATTTTTACAATTAATTTTATATATTTATTTATAGTTTCTTCTAATGTGGCTACTAAAAATATTTAAATTATGTATGTGGCTCACACTATATTTCTACTGATAGCAGTAGTCTAAAAGGACAGACATGAAATGTTAACAATAGCTATTCTTGGTAGTGGAATTCAGGGTGATTTCTTTTAGCTTTCCTTTTTCTAATTTTTCTTCAGTAAATGTGGGTTCCTTGTACCATAAAAAAGTAATAAAAATAAAAAGACACAAAGAACTATTGTTATGAAATGTCACACTGAAAGATGGAAGCACCAAGTAGAAATGTCAAGCCATGAGTCCTTCATTAATTAATTATTCACCCATTCATTTGCATATACATATATTAAGTATCCCATGTATAAGGCACTGGGACAGTTGCTGGGAATACAAATACACACAAAAAAGATGAGCTATAGTTATTTCCTTCAAGTTCACAGTCCACTTGGGAAAGTAAGCTCTAAATAAAATATTCGAACACTGCATGGTCAGTGATACTATGGTGATTCCTACAGTCAATTCTCTTTTATTTCCTGGTTTAAATGCTGGTATTTTTCTGGCTCCTACCTTAGTCTAATTCTTTGTCCACAGCTTTATTGCAACTAATACCTATGTCCTAATGCCTCGAACTTTGCTTTTTTCTCTAGACTTATGTATACCTCCAATATCCTTTTGGTCAGAGGACCTTTGAGAAATATAAACTGTACAGCCTAAAACTCATGATGTTTTCACCTCCCCTACTCCAAACTCTTCTACTTCTGTATGTTTTATCTTAGTTTATGATACTCTCTTACCTCCCACCTCTGTGTAAAAGACAAATTTAGTGATTTTTCTTCACTTTTCAAATTTTTTTAGACCCTAGCCTGGCATAAGCCCACATATGATTTACCTTTAGCTACCAATTCAACCTCATTGCCTGACACATCTCTCACCAACAATGACCGAGAAATAACAAAAATACTAAATTTAGGAAATAATCATGAGTGAACCCTTCTCTTACCTCCATCCTTCCCTCTACCCTTCCTCTGTTTGGAGTTCCCCCAACTTCATCATCACCTCCTCGTCACGGTCCCCTGACACCTCTCCAAAGCCTTCCTTGATCTTTCAGGAAAATTTAAGGTCTCCCTCTTCTGTCTCCCTTTGAAATTTGTACATACCTCCAGAATAACATTGATCTCCTTATATATTTATGTATTTAGTGTCTTCTTTCTCTAGGATACTCGGTTCCTTGGGAGGAAGAATTATGACTGTTTCATGTTAATATCCCCAACACTACACAGACCATGAAAAGTAGAAGACTCTCAACTTTATTGAATATTTCCCATCTCCCTTCATCTTTCTTACTCTACTATGGTCACTCTTACCCTTCAGAATAGTTCCTCAAATGGCCCAAGAAGGCTTCCACCTCTGGGTTTTTTTTACGAGAATATCCTTGCTTTAAATGGTTCCCTTCATCCTGTGACTCAGATCATTGCTCAAACGCCACCTCATCAGAGAGGTCTTTCCTTCAACCTTATATAAGATAGTACTCACCCAACCCATCCCTCTTTCCTCTTATCCTGTCTCACATTTTTGTATAGCAGTCATCATTAGCAGACATCATTTATATATTTGTTGGCATTTTTTTTTACCTGTCTATCCACCAGAATATAAACATTAGGAAGCCCAGGACTTTGAATTATTAGACAAATAAATAAAGATCTGATGCATGTATAAAAAAATAAATGTTATTTACACCTAGACATGACACTGTTTCTCTTGCATTTCCCCTTCATCTGCTTTTATTCTCATCAAGCCATAAATCTAGGACAAATGAAGGACTAAGACACAAGACTCCAAGAATTGTCAAGTGTAATAAGGCTGAGTAAGCAATAATATTATAACTTGCAAAGGGGTGGTTCAGCTAACCATTTATTAAATTTATTTCAAGAATATGTTTTATCTTCCAATTCATTTATTCAACAAATATTTATACCATATCTATCCCTCGTTCTTTTTGAAAAGTTAAAATCTGTCTCATAGATTTGTATCACTGTTTATAGTTTACAAGGTCCTTTCTGACACTTCCTCCAATGTATCCTCATAAACAACTTTTTGAGGTAAGCAGGTCTTATGAGGAATGAGTTGCTTACCAGATTAAGAATCACTGGGTTGTAAAAATTTTCAGCTAGGAAGGTATTTCATCATTTTATTGTTGATACAACTATGTACAGAAGCCCATTATCAATTTATTTATTTCACCTCAGAGAGCTATAATACACACATTGTCCATCAGTACCAGTCCATTAATTCTCCCTTCTGGGATTCCCAGCTTACTCTAAGCCTCAGTGTTAATATGAATGTTTCACGGTACGGTGTACAAACTTTGAGGATAAGTGCAATGCCTTCTCTGTTTCTTCTACTTACTTTAAGGCTCTCACACACTGTGTGTTGCCCATAAATACTTGTTAGTAAAGAGAATAGTTATTAAGGTAATAATTTGTCTATTCAGAAAGTTTTCAAGGCAACTGTGACTGCTGTCTCCAAAGATAGTCCTCCAATGAACCGACTCAGTCGTCAGACTCTGTGTCGTCCCCTCACCTTGAAATCTGGACTCAACTATAGCCAATAGAATGTGGTAGAAAGGATGTTCCATGACTACTGGGGCTCTGTCAGAAGCAGCATTGCAGTTTCTGTCTTAGTTTCTTGGAACACTCTCTCTGAGGGAAAGCAGCCATCACAAAGCTGTTCTGCTGCTCGAATACCACCATGCTGTGAGGAAGCCAAATGAGAGAAAGATGCCTCAACAGCCCTCACTGGTTTCTGGACAACACCCCCATCCCAAGCTCCATCATGTAAGAAAAGAAGCCATAGAAGATGTCATACCCAGCTGAGCATCAGATGACTGCAGTTCAGCCCGCACCTGACAGTGAACATGACAGACCTTGACCATGAACCACACAGCCAAGCCCATTCAACCCACAGCACTCTAAGAGATGATAATAAAGGTGGCTTTTAAAGCACCTAAGTGTGGGGTAGTTTGTTACCCAGCAGCTCTAACTTATCATTTTACAGAACCCTCGTTGTGTCTCCTGGTGAGAGAGCATCTATTAGGTATTTCAACTTGTCCCATACCATGGAAACCAAAAAAAGTTCATTGAGTGAGCAAGACCCTAAATTCTTCTGGGATGTCCTAAGGTGTCTGAAGTAGTTGGCCCATCAAGGTAGTGGATCCATGTGATGTCTTGTGGAGTGGAGAGGTAATCAGTTCCCCGTGGAACCGAACGGGACAAGGTGGGGAGGACTGATCAAGAGAAATAATGAAGGTATATTGCTGGCCCTTCTGGGTGGAAAAAAAAATCCTTCCTGTAGTCTCTACTAATATGCATACAAAGGAACAAAAATATTTTTCTATCAAGTCCCAAATCAAAGGATTTGTTGATTTAATCCAGCAATGAAACCACATCTGGAACAGCAGCTGCAATTCTATTCCTCACCTGATTAAGGAAGAGCCATCTACCTTCTACACGGGGCAAATGGATAAGGTGAAGGAGACATACTGGGCCTACATCTTTTAAGTCCTTTATGAAGTCATTAATCTCTACAGTTTCTCCAGGATGCAGTATTACTTTGGATCTACTCTGTTCTGGAACACAGAGGCAGTTCTAACAACTTCTACTTGTCCTCATTCCACAGATCAGCCAATAGTTATAGTGATTCTGTCATTTGTTGAGTGTGTCTCTTTCAATTAGGTTTTCTAGAACCTGGGAAATAACAATCAGGTGATCTCAGAGCCCAGCTGGATACACTGTCAGATAGACCTGAACCAAAATACCATTAATCATTCAACTTTAATAAGTCCCGACTCTGATAAATGAACAGAGTGGCATATTGGGTTTCCAAGACTTAGTATCATTTCAGAGCCAGTGTCCAGAAATCCCCAAAAAGTCAAGTTATTTTCCCTTCCCCAATGCCATATCACCTTGGTAAATGGCTGGAGGTCTTTTGGGAAAGGGAAAGAAGGAAAATTTATGATTATATAAAATTTTAAAAATTTTTAAATGATATAAACTTAAAATTTTCAATTGTATAAACTTTTGGCCATATAAATATAAATAAGAAAAATCTTACAATTCTATTGGCATGTACAACACCTCATTATTCTGTTCTTATCCCTGTGGGGCCTGCCCCATGTCTGGCTATAGGTACAACAATAATGTGTCTCGAGGAGTCCCAGCATTTATCCAGATGATAGGTCATCCCAGATTATTCAAGCAAGGAGGGACCAAACTCAGATGAGGAAGGAAGTCAGCCTCTGCAGAAAGGAGACTGAGAGGCTGCAAGGCCTCAGTTTCATCAGAGTCTGCCCACATGTTGCTATCTCAGTTTTCAGGGGCCTTAATCAAAACCAATCAATGCCCTAATTTTAACCACAAGAGGTCTTAAATTTAAAAAAAAAAAAAGAGGCCTTAAATTAAATTAGTAATATCCAGCTACTCAAAAGATCAGCCTTTAGGTTTGGTTTTCAGAAATATCAGACCCTGCAGCTATGAGAAATAAGGAATTGCATTAGGGCAGTCACTGAAACTTTCCAGCTCCTTGTTTGGACCTTAAGTTGAAAAGGTATTTCCCTAAGTTCATTATTTTCTTTCTCCAATTTCTCTATGGCACTTAGAAGCAACCAACAGTCCTTATTCTCTTTATTTTCACTAAATTGTTTTATGGCCACAGCTACCTGGTCACCCTACTCCTTTTTTCCACAGGTTTCTGATGTCAGGGACAACTAGTGTCCCATTTACCATCAACAATGGGATCACTAACGCTTGTCAAATCAGAGAATCGATGCTAACTTCCCATCGCTAAGGTTCTGTTTCTCCAAATCAGTTTGAGGGCCAATTATTGTTATCGGTTAGGGGTCAGCCAGGTTAGCAGAACTGCTGTAACCCCAAGATGGGGTCAGTTACCACTGTGTAGCTACCTCCTCTCTGTGGACCCACTCCAGCCTCTGGTGATGAGCCTGGACTCGCTGCTGGTCAGCTGAGCCAAGAGTCAGAAAGATTAGCAGGACATAGAACGGAGGAGAACAAAGACAACATGGGACCTGCCGAGTACATCTGCACCTATCCCTGTCTGTACCTGCCAGAGGAATTATAACCATTTAATTTCTGCCTTCCAGATGATGTGTCATCTCATCTTTTGGGCTTCTCTACTGCAGCACTGCGTGCAGAAAGCGATTCTGGGAAAAAGAGTTGTCTGCTTAACCAAGTTGACCAGCACAATCTAGTAGTCTTAGAGTGTGTGTTCTTATCCCAGATCTCAGAAGACGGGGAATATGGGCAGAAGGGAAAGTAGAGAAGACCCTGGGGCTCTCTGGTAATCTTGTGATTGCCGCTCGCCTGTGTGATTTGGGACGTGTCTGGAGGCAGCAGTCGAAGGACATAGGGAACATTCCTCTCGAAGATGAGAAGTCCAGTCTGGATCTACCGGGATTCTTTTTGGAGACACTGAAACTAAAAATGTACACTATAAGATACGATGAACAAAAGGCTCATTTCTTGTCTCAGACTCAGTCTCCCAAATGGAGGAGAACACGAAAAGCATAATGAACAGAGTCCTTGGGCCCCATAAATCCTAAAATATAGAGAACTTTGTTCTAAACTGTTTTCTGTAGTCAGTGCCTGCCTGTTTGTGTTTTGGGTAGGACCCAAATAATAGAAATAGAATAACAGAAAGAGAGGAATGAAGTGGAAGATTCCTAACACAGCTGAGTCAAGACGCTGCTCTCTTCTTGCGCATCATGACTCCCAGCTCCGAGTATTGGCCCCTCCGTGTGTGCAGCATTTACACGGTGCTCCCCAGCACTTGCCTCCTGCAACTCAGGGCTATTATGTGGGCTCTGGCCTCATCCCCTGCCAGGCACTCTGGCCACAGTGGTAGCAGAAGAGAACAGAGGCGAAAATAGCTGCAAAAGGAACCTACAGTGTTCCCAAGCTGCCAGTGACGTTTCTCGACGGGAGTCAGATATCTCCTTTAAAGGAGAAATTGTTTTCACATTCCCCAGTGTTAACTACACTACCTTGAAAATAATGCTATTTAAACATGTAGAAACACAAAATGGTGCTTAAACTCTATGTGTTCATCACTCTTACGCCAACAATTTAAAAATATAAGTTACATGCACAAAACTTCAAAAACAATAAAACTTTAAAGATTTGATTTTAATATGCGACATGAAGTTTTACCAAAACTAAATCATGGGGGTGCCTTGGTGGCTCAGTCAGTTAAGCATCTGCCTTCAGCTCAGGTCATGATTCCAGAGTCCTGGGCTCAAGTCCCACATTGGGCTCCTTGCTCAGAGGGGAGCCTGCTTCTGTCCTTCCCTCTGCTCCTTCTCTCTCTCTTAATTTATCCTTCAAATAAATAATCTTTTTTAAAAATTTTAAAAATAAAACTCAATCATCAATTTTGAACTGAATAAATAAATATATATGTGTATATATATGTGTGTAATATATACATATGTGTGGTATTGGGTCTTATCAACTTGATTCTTCTGACTTCGTGTGTGATTTTCATCATTGTTATTTTTCCTTTGTCCAAAAATAAATTCATATGAATCATTAATCCATTCACTTGATGATCTAATTAATTCTATACCAATAGCACAATATTGAAAGAAATATTTTTAACTTTTAATGAAACATTCTTTACTAAATTATTACTACTACACCTATTGTTAATCAATTGTAGCTAAAAGGCTTACACAAAAGATGAGTTCCACACAGCATAGCCACATGACAGTGAGCACACTATTGATCACACATTGAGTTTTATATGTTTATGGCGTCCAACTTGTGATGATCCCATTTTCTTGTAATTGTTGTCTATTGAAATCACCGGACATCATTTGACCTTCATTTAGTGCTAATATTACTAAAAAAGCAAAGGAGGGTATTGGAGTCTTCTGGCAGTATTTGCTTATAAGATCATTATTAAGATAAGCTCTAACATGAGCCAGTTGTATTTTATAAGAAATATATATTCCTGGGGGGCCTGGGTGGCTCAGTTGGTTGGGCAACTGCCTTCGGCTCAGGTCATGATCCCAGAGACCTGGGATCGAGCCCCACATCGGGCTCCCTGCTCAGCGGGAAGCCTGCTTCTCCCTCTCTCACTCCCCCTGCTTGTGTTCCCTCTCTGGCTGTGTTTCTCTCTGTCAAATAAACAAAATCTTAAAAAAAAAATCTTTAAGAAAAGAAATATATATTCCTTCAGTCTTGCATAATTCAGGATTGATTTCACAATGGGAGAAAATGAGGAATTGGTTTACAGAGCCCATATATATACAAATTCACAACACATTTCTCTTTTGATGCTGCTCTTTATTTTCTTAGCATTATCTATAATAGTTAACAACTGGTTTCCTTTAAATTAATAATAAAACATATCAGACAGTCATTTGGCCTTCTTCGTGGTGCAAAATTATTTAAGCAGATTTAAACATCCATTTAAATGTTACGGATAAAAAAAGTTATGGGGCATCTCAGTGGCTCAGTTGGTTAAGTGACCAATTCTTGATTTCGGCTCAGGTCATGGTCTCAGGGTTGTGAGCTAGAGCCGTGTCCATGAGCATGGAGCTTGCTTAAGATTCTCTCTGCCCCGCCCCTCACAAAAAAAAAAAAAAAAAAGACAAAAAAACAGTTATGTATTTAGAAGCACACTTTGCACCACGAGCTTTGGTACCAACTCTTAACTAGTGCTAATACAATGAGGCATAAAATAATTTGAAATTTTCCCAGTGACTCTTAAAAATAACAGCAAGAAGTAACCAATATCTCCCACAGATATTCTCATGAAGCAAAGGTAGAACACAACATGCTAACCACAGAATGTCCAGTTGCTTCCATTATAAGCTGAAGTGACGCCACCATGTGGCAGGAGTAAAAGGAATCTACAAGTCTTTTGGTTTGCCAACCGAAATTACACGAATCTTAATTTAAATTTGGTGAAAACCACAATATTACAAATTTTGCTTTGTAAAATTAAATTGGGTTATTAATTTTTATATCACACTCCTTAAATTACACATAATTTATGCTGTTCAACTGCATTTTTTTGAACTATCACTCTATTGAAAACATTCTTAATTCTCATAAAAAACATGAAAACCCATAAAACTTCCAAGATATGCCATTTCAGATATGATAAACACAAAGTACAAATAACTTTTAAAGTCCAATTTTAGAATAATCCTTATTACTATTATAATTTCCATATGGGTCTTGGAAATGACTTAAAAGTAAGGATAATTTTGTCTCTACAAAAAGAACACTACTCAAAAAAAGGATTAACTCAAAAAAAACTTAACAAAATATAGAATACTGTCACTAACATATATGATTCATAAGTATTTTGCTTTCTAAATCCTTTAATCAGAAATTTAAATGACCTAAATTCTTGATATATTTAAAGCATAATTTTTAACCTGTTTATTTCAAAACAGCATAATGAAACCTGATCATTAAAATTAGTTGTTATCAAATTGTAATTTTTTTATCTCTAGGAAAGTGAGTATTGAATATCTGAACTTGCGGGAATTAGGTGATTACCTGTTTTCACTCTTTTATGTATTCCAAATTTTCAATATAATAAATATATACTAATTTTGTGTTGAAAATGAAAAAATTTAGGGGTGCCTGGGTGGCTCAGTTGGTTGGGCGACTGCCTTCAGCTCAGGTCATGATCCTGGAGACCCAGGATCGAGTCTCACATCAGGCTCCCTGCTTGGCGGGAAGTCTGCTTCTCCTTCTCTCACTCCCCTTGCTTGTGTTCCCTCTCTGGCTGTGTTTCTCTCTGTCAAATAAATAAAATCTTTAAAAAAAAAAAAAAGAAAATGAAAAAGTTTGGTGCAGCAATTTGGGGTTATAACAAGCTGGATATGACATAATTTTATAACAAAAAGTGGTATAATAAATTATAACAATCTATATTCCATACAGTTAAAAATAATGAAGTGAATCTACACATATAACAGGAAAAGATCTTCAAAATGCATTGTTGAGTGGGGAAAGAAGTTGCAGGAACAATATATAGAGTATGATGTCATTTACATTGATAAAAATATTTGCATAATGCAAACTCGTAATATTGCACAGTAAAAGGACATTATAGGTTTGCAAGTTGGCACCAGATCCATTTCATCCATGTCCTTTTGATAACTTTATTAGAGCTAGCAAATTCTACTGAACATTTTCCCATTCGAGTAACATATTTTGTTACATATTTGTTTTACAAAACAAAAAAGCAAAAAATACTTGCTTTCCAAATGGCTTTGGGGGTAGTGATGAGGTTTACTACTGACTAGAGGAACTTCTCTGTGGTAGACAGGCAGTTGAGAAATTGGTTTTTAGTCTGTATAATTAAGAAAAAGAATGGCCTTATTAAACCCAGAGGTGATTAGCCTACCAGTGGCAAACCTAAGCTATCTAAATTAGGATGCAGTTCAGACTTAAATCCAAATGCCAATGGATTTGCATTTTCAATCCCTGTGCAAAGGACTTCTTCCCTTTTTTATTATGATACCTTGGAAACCAAATTATTGATCATAAATTTGCTTGCTGAGAATGTGGGAGGTTCAGTGGCTTGGAAGAAGGGATGTTAACTTTCCCCACAGTTCCAACAAACCACCATGAAAAATCTACCTCCCAACAAAAACATCTCTCCAACAACTGGATTCCACAGGCCACAATCTTAACATCCCTCTCCTCTGGACAGTACAGATGACTATTCTCCTGTGGATTATTATTTTCTTAGAGATATAATGCCAGAGTCAAATGGGAACCTCAATCACTTTCCTTCCAGAAGTGGGAGGCATTGCTGTCTCCATCTTTATTCATTAATTTAATTAGGCAAACTTTCACAGTCTTTCACTATCAGTCTCCTGTCTCCCTGCCTTCCCAATCCTGGCAGAAGTCTTATCACACTGAGAAAAGTAGTAGCATATGTGGCACCTAAAGGGAGTTCCTGAGCACGTTAGCAGCAAGGAGACATGTGGCCCTAAAGTCCGCTAATATGATCAACCTCTGATCAGAAGTCCCAACAAAGTCTTCCTTCCAACCCAGGCTATTCTTCCTACATCCAAATTTTGTCCCCTCTCTCTGAAAAAGGAATTTCTAAAGTAAAGGCAGTAAATAAAATTATCAGGATATATACAAATACAGAAATTTAAGTGCATAAAGTCAAAAGATTTCTAAATGTCCAAAAGTGTTTTAATTAAAAGGTCAATAATAAATTAGTTTCTTAAATAAGTTGTATAACAGTCAAATGTTAATATGCTTAATATATAAAATAAAGAGTTCCTATAAGTGGATAAGGAAAACTAGCCTGATAAATATATAGGGAAAAACTGGGCACAAAAATTATAGATACATTGCTAAATAATATTTGAAAAAGTCAAACACACTTAAAACCAAAAAATTCAAATGACGGGGCACCTGGGTGATTGAGTCGTTAAGCGTCTGCCTCCGGCTTGGGTCATGATCTCAGAGTCCCAGGATTGAGCCTAGCATCATTGGGCTCCCCGCTGGGTGGGAAACCTGCTTCTCCCTCTCTCATTCCACTTGTTTGTGTTCCTTCTCTAGCTGTGTTTTTCTCTGTCAAATAAATAAGTAAAATCTAATTAAAAAATTGTTTTAATCTAAAAAAATTTCAAATGAAAATAACTATGGTTCATACCAAATAATATGGATCTTTTTAACGATCACACCTCAGTGCTGGTAAAATTGGGCACATTAAGAGCACTTACATCTATTGGGGCGGCTGGGTGGCTCAGTTGGTTAAGCGACTGCCTTCGGCTCAGGTCATGGTCCCGGAGACCCAGGATCAAGCCCCACATCAGGCTCCCTGCTCTGGCGGGAAGCCTGCTTCTCCCTCTCTCACTCCCTCCCCCTGCTTGTGTTGCCTCTCTGGCTGTGCTTCTCTCTATCAAATAAATAAAATCTTAAAAAAAAAAAAAGAGCACTTACATCTATTACTACTATGATACACTATAACATAGATATCAAGACCTTTTAAGATGCTCATCCCTCTTAGCCCAATAATTGGTAATCAGTCTTTAAAAAATTTATCTGAGCAGATTTTTTTTATAAACAAAGGGGCCCATTAAAGGTTATTCCCCCCCAAAAAATAATAAAAAATAAAAAAGGTTATTCCCACTTCCAATAATTAGAAATAACCTAAATATCTTGCTCTAGTATAAATGGAAAACAGAAAATTGAATATATAATATGGTTTCAACAATGTAAGAAAATGCATTGAAGACTAAAAACTAAAAAGAAATATAACAAAATGATACAGTATATATCTCTGGATAGTAGAATCATGCATGATGTTCTTCTCTTCTTTAAAGTGACATGTAATTCACAATTTTTTCTTCAATGAACATATACAGTGATAAAAATGATCTAATAAAAGCACCTCTTAAATACTGGATTACATGTTTTTAAAATATTCCTAGTTTCCCTTAAAGTGGGTGGTCTACCATAAATAAAATTGTCTAGCTCTCACTAAAACACACATTAATATACTCCATCCCTGGAGTAAGGAGTTCCTAAAATTAACAGCCTACTATGTAAATTAGAGCTGCCTTTTCTCTCCCCAGATTTTAACTGTTATCATACTTCAACTAAAGCTCTCTATTATTTTTGTTTAACAATACAAGCTTGGGTGCGTGAGTGGCTCAGTCATTAAGCGTCTGCCTCCGGCTCAGGTCATGATCCCGGAGACCCGGGATTGAGACCCACATTGGGCTCTCTGCTCAGCGGGAAGCCTGCTTCTCCCTCTCTCACTCCCCCTGCTTGTGTTCCCTCTCTAGCTGTATTTCTCTCTGTCAAATAAATAAATAAAATCTTAAAAAAAAATACAAGCTAAACACATAGTCTGTTTGGTGAACCATTTTCAGTCAAAAGTAAAATTATGTTTTGTTTCTAAACAAATGGCCTAGAGGAAGATGATCCCTAACACTGGGGACAGAGGGAGAAATCTCTATTGACCACAGAATCATGTGTGACCACCGTCCTCAAAACATTCAATGGAATTCAGTCATTCTGAACATCAGTTTATACCAAGGGCCCTGCTTGGTCATGAAGACTGAAATGAGGAGAATTCAAAGATGAGCAAACCGTAGAGCCAGGAAGGTTCACCTGAGGTTCCTGTCCCCTAAAATCTGACCAGTAAAAGAGAAGAACTGCTTTGCCAGTTATTTGAGAATGAAATGGGACAATTACAGATGTTTCTATAAGGAAATCTTCACTGGAACAAATCGATCGATAGGTAAACACTGTACACTCCCTAAAAGCAGAAAGAACAAAGATGCTCTTTGGGAAACAAAATCATCCAAAAAGCTGTTTGAATAAATAAACAAACTAACAAGACACAAAACAAAACAAAAAAACCACCTCCTGTGCAGCAATCCAAGAATCACTGCCCTTCCCCTCTGCTCCCTCCCCCCTCCCCCACCCCCAGCAGGAGGAAGAATGCTTGGCCCCAGCAGCAAATCTGCATTCTAAAAATGAGGCCCCCAAGCTCATCCTGAGATCTTGGCACTCTCTGATCTGTCTCCATCCATAAGCGGAGGGAAGGGACTCAAAGACTAAATTTTCTAGCTATAACATCTTATGAGTCTATGAGGCGCTCCCTCTTGGTTGGTCCCCAGAGGCACCTGGAGAAAGGGTTTACAGAATCCAGGAATCTCAGCCCTGAATGAGGACATAGCTCCTCAGTGTGGAATTTGGGACCTTCTGCAAGGACTTTAGAATAATTAGTTGGTCCCTGGGCTATCTCTTAAAACTTTAATATTTACTTTATGACAAAGTGGAAGTGCTCATTAGTGGTTGAGCCAAAGCAGTACCATTCTCTTTATTCATTCCAATGAGCCTATTTTACATTAGCAAGAAAGAGTTGGAGAGCTGGAGGTCCAGGGGGTATTTGCCTAGCCAAAGTGGATCTCAGATGGAAATACAGTGAAAAGCAAGAGCCAAGGAGTCCTCAAGAAGTATGTCCTTGCACCTGACCTCCAGAGAGAAAGTGAGGTCCAAGTAAGTGACTTCCAGCATGACTGCTCTGGTTCATCCCAGAGATGCCCACAGAGAATGGGGGGTGACAGCAGAGAGGGCCGGGTAAACTACTGGAGCAAAAATTTCTTCCATGCTTCTACTTCCTCAGAAGGGCAGGCCCCCTGAAGACTGCATTTTCTTGGTGACCTACCTCAATTGTGATGAGGATCCCAAAAAAGGAACAGCCCCCATGTAAATGTATGATATCTTCCACTTCATTTCTAGTGGAGTAGGTCATGGATCCACTTAGAATCTGCCCAGAGGCACATTTCCCTTCAGTAGATGGGGGTGAGCTCTCACCTCCCCAAAGCAGCCATGACATAATGGGAGGACGGGAGTGCACATCATGATTAGGCCTGAAGTGAGTGACGTCACTGAATGGGACACCTTCCTGCACTGGGGGCTCTTCATCTCCACTGCTGTGTCCTGTTCATCAGAGGCTTCTGGATCTTTCTGAAATATCTACCAGAGAACAATCTGGCAAAGCCCAGAAAAGGTTTTTGAGGATTAATTCTGTAAGAACTTTGTACGCAGAAGGGAATTCTCCTCCAAGGAAAGATGTTGAGCTCTGGTGGTCGTGCCATCCCCAGGGCCTGTGGCAGAGGGCGAGCATCACCCACCTTGGCAGCTTCTCTGTAGTTCCAGGAAACAGCCAGAGGGAAAACACGGCTGTACCAGTTTGATGTTTTCTCTAACATCAAAACCTGAGTATGCTTTGCATTTCAAATTTTCCACAATGCCCTATTTTAGGTCGGGACTGGGCTTACCCATAAGTTAGTTCTGTGGCAAAAAAAAAAATTCTTCCACTGAAAGGATTATGCCCCCACCACCCCACGGTAACATCTGAAATCTCTTCATTAGTCACTTTTTGGAGTTTAGCCATTGAGAGTGCAGGTTAAAGTGCAAATTTGTTACTTGAAAAAGTATCTTACAGAACTCTTCTCATGCCTCGGTATTGCTGGAATGTCAAACTAGGAAGTTTGGGTTAAAATCAACATACCAGTAAATGAGGTCTGGCCATTTAAATATGTATTTAATTTGTGAAAGTGGTAACACTAAAAGAAGGTACCAAAAGAGAAATAGATTCAAGATCATCTTGGATCAATGAACTCATAACAGATCCTCGATATTTTATTCAGGGGAATGAGTTTGAAGTTACAGGTTAAGCTTTGAGATGAGAAGAGCTCCTTCCCCGGCTGCCCATGTCAGAGGCACAACGTGAGTGGATTCTGCCCCGCCCCACTGCCCCATCAGATTTAGTTTGTGATTCAGTGTAAGCAAGATATATAATAGAGCAGAGCAATCTGGTTTTGACCCTGAATCTACTGCTTATATGGTGTGTGACCCTGACTGAGCCACCTAAGCAATATAAGCCTCAGTTTCCCGATCTATAAACCTGGATATGGAAAGGAAAATGCATTGTAAATAAATTGAATATTTGAAGTTATTCTCCGTTAAACAATCTCTCCCTTTCTTTCATTCCACCTATCAGGGAGAAGAGTAGGCTGATGATGCTGACCACGACCTCCAGCAGACCTTTCCCTGAGCCCCTGCTGGCTCTGAATTAGAACAGACATGTCACTCCTGTACTTAATTTCTTGCTCACCTGTCTGAAAGGTGCTTGTTTACGATGTTAGTGATAAGGGTACTTCCTGGGTAGGAAAGGATAACTTTTTGTTGCTCTTGCACTGATCTGTATGTCTGTCTGCCTTGCATATAAGAACCATCTCATTGATTCAGACTGGAAATGTCAAGAAAGCAGGATTTTCTGCCATTGAACGGATGGAAGATCATGCCTGCTAGAGAACCACACTGGAGCAAGGGCTAACTCGTCCACACTGTGCTGGTGACCCCATGATACTAAAGGAGATTTCTAACCAAAGAGACAGCCGCCTTTCTCACTGAATTAGTGATTCCCATATACTGTGAAAACAAAACCAAACCACCAACACCACCACTACAAAGGAACCTGGCAGTGTGGGCTGAGTGACTAAATACTCTTTGTCAGGCAGGGTGATTCCGGAAGTTTTAGAGCCTGGGAGGAAACCTTGCTGTGACCCTCCCCGCACCCACATTTTTAAAAAGGGAAATCAAATTAGGCTGAGTGACTACACCCAGCTTCCAGAAGAAAGTGGAGCAAACAGCTTTGATTAACCCCATAGGTGGTCTTTGTCCCTTGGGCAAGGTTTAAACCAGTTTCTGGCCAGAAGTCCATCGTACCTCTGTGCTCCACGGTTTTCATCCTCGTCCTAGTTCTACCTGCTGATGCTTTGCTCTGTAGTGTGACTTGTGTGTCCTCTTCCTGCCTCACAAACATTCATGCCTGCTCTTCTGACGTGTTCCGAAACCAGACAGAGCCTGCTGTCAAGGGATAAACCCCCTGCTGATCCCGTGGGGTATAGCTGAGGCCAAGGAATCTGGGGTCACAGCCAACTCTGTCACGTCCCTCCTCCAAAGGGGTGAAAGTCTCCAACCCTTTATGGTCCCCTGTGATTGTGGGGATTCCTACATCCACTTCAGAGGAGCCCAGGAGAGCCTGGAGCCGCCCAGCCCTGTGTGGGAAAGAGAAGATAAGAAGAGATCTGCCTGGAGGTCACCCCACCACTGATTTTCTCACTCAGGTCTAGGCTGTCAGAGGATAGAATGCCGCAGTCAGACTAAGTTATCTGCTTCGCCCCCTACCATCCTCCTCAGGATAAAGGAACTGCTGTGACGCTTGTTGGTTCTGACCCTAAGGATGCTCGGAGTGACAGCTGGCTGCTGAGGACTGGGGTAGGGACTTGCCTGTCCCCAGCATTCTTCCCTGCCCAGCTCGGGGGAGGGGGAGCAGGGCTCCAGGGCCACAGGACACAGCTGAGGAATCTTCCATGTCCGCACCACTCCTTTCTCTAACAGACAGTGGTGGGCAGAGCAGGCAGGAGGAGAATGGACCTACCCTCTCCTCTTCGCTGCCTGCGGTTCTAGAAACTGCCTTATTAGCTCTAAGACTTCAGGGAACTCCTTGAACAGCCCAAGGTTGTTGATGAGTGAGGCCCCGTCATTCATCAGACAGGAATATCACACATACCTCGCTTGCTAGTGAGAGTTAAGGGAGTCAGTGTTGAAGTAAAGTCAAAGGTGCACGGTAAACACTCCGTGACAAACTCCCTTGCTCGCTTGCTGGCTTGTGAGTTTGGGGTGAAACTCACATAATTCCAGAGAAGACATGATGGGGGATAATGGGCGGAAGAGAGCAGAAGGGTTGCAGTCCCCACCATCCATACCAGGTGTCCCATGACGCGCTACCCTCACAATGCCATGAAACTGAAAATAATTTTTCTTCTGATTGTGATATTTTCAGAAATGAAAAAAGAGGGAACCCGAGACATGGGGACTCCGATCATTGGTTTTACTTTGGTTCCACAGCCAGGAGCTAATGGCATCTGGAGGGTCGTTTGCCTGTGCAGAGCCATGGGGAGACCACCAAGGTAAGTCAGGCCGCCCCCAGGACCCAGTGAAGCCAGAGTCACCGTGCTCCTTACCAATGGGGAGGCACGAATTACCTGCTGCCTACTCTCTCCTGGCAGTCTTTGTATCCAGGTACAAACCCCCAACACACAACCGGCAAAGAAATGAGCCTCCAGGATACGTCTCCTAGAGCCCCTTATTTCATGTGGTTTGCTAAAAGAAAAATGAGGCTCCAGGCGAGGGGAAATGGACTGAAAAGGATGTCTACAGTTTTCCCACTAAAAAGAAAGATACACACAGAGAGAGAGAGAAGAAAGTTAAAGTACTAAAAGTTTTGTGAGTTCATTTACAATCCAGCTCAACAAATTGTATTTCCTACACAAACATTCTGAGGATTAAATGAACAATGCAGTACTTGTTTGAGCTCTTTATGATCAAATGCTTTGCAGGAAAAGTTCTATTCCTGGAGAGTTGATATCCGAGCGTCTTGCTCTTTGTCAGTAAACATAAGAAGAGGCCAAACCTGTGTAAATTTAAATTACATAAAACCTTTCCCCCAACTGCCTGGTCTCTTAACAGTCACTTTTCACCAAGCTCCGTGGTCACGGAATGTAAATATCTTTATCTTAGCAGTACAGACTTTTGAAAATGCGACATAATGGGATTTCTTCCTCACAAGGCATATCAAGCACCACTGCAAGCTAAAGTCTATTTTACTCTTCACCAAGACTGAATCAAAGCGTCCTTTGTTTATTTTTAGACTTTCTGTTTCCGCAGGACCCATGTCCATCCTGCCGCCTGGAAGTCCTGCGACCTAGCCCAAAGCCTCGGGATTGTGAGAGCAGGCAGCGGCAAAGCTGGGCTGCATCTCTGTCTGAAGTGTTCTTGGGAGAGCAGGACGGGGGGACGACCATATGGGCAGATATCTAAAAGCAATAAAGGACCAACCGGTACTTCAACGAGGTAACCTAAGATGGGGACAAAAGTGACGATGATTTTAACTCATCGCATCTGGTTTGGTAGCAACCTGGTGTGAAAACTTGGAACTTTTGGTGGATTTATTTCTAGAAACCTCAGGCTAGAACAGTATGTGTTTCTTGAATGAATAAATGAAGGATACACCAACCCAGTGAATGAATAGCAGTGTGGCGAGAGGGAAGAAATCTGTTACAGAACAATAAATGGGGGTCCCTGGGAGATTCCCCTTTGTCTGGCCAGCCACCAGATCAGAGTTCCTAGCTATAGGGACCTATGTGGACCACACCTGAGAGAGCATGTCACCATCAGCCCTAATTCCTTGGGCAGTTTGAATCATTTACCTCCATGATGCGATCCCTCTAGTCTCGGAATCCCTACCTCCAATGTTAGATGTTGTCCTCATTTAGAGAATCCACCAGTACCATTCTAACTGTTGTGCTTCTCCCTTCCTTCTCTAGATAATAAGATCCTTAAAGGTTGAGACTGTGTCATACACTGCTCTTTGTGTCTACTTCACTGCATATCCCAGAGCGGAGTACATAGGGAAGAATAGATCAATTAATGAAATTAATGAACACATGCCAAGGCTGAAAGAGAAGGACATTTGCTGCTTGGCTTGATGACAAAGAGCAACATCCCTCTTTGTGTTTCAGTCCCCGGCCCAGAGATGCAGTCCCCCTGCAATCGGGTCGGGAGCCCACGGTGATGCACAGGCACCTGCAGCCCGTACAGAAACCTTGCAGCTGGGCTGTGCCCTATCTGCCCTGGGCTCACTCTTCTTGTGAGCTGTGGTGCATTGCCCTGGATCTTCATCTCAGACACCCACACATCCCAGCACACTCACCCAAGACCCACGCTGATGAGCAAGGGCTAAAAACCGACTCCAGGGCCATCACAGGCAGCCAGCCAGTGTCAAACGAGGTCGGTCTTGGAAACCTGGGGCCCTGAGTTGAAAACACGGGACCCGGACTCGAGCGAGCTTCCACTTGCAAGGACTTGCAGCTGAAAAGACCCACAGGATTCCCCCGGGGCACAGTGACTTTCTCCATCCCCACCTCTGGAGACTCCTCAAGATGTTGGGGAAATGTCAGCAAGGAAGGGTGGGACTCCGTCTGCCCCGAGTCAGAATTCACATCGGCTTTTGGCAAGACTCGTTCAGTGTGCCAGATTTTCAAGATTTAATGTTTAGGGTCTAGAAGATAGATGGGTTTGTTTAAAAAAAAAAAATCCACAGATGTCGTCTCTCCAGAGGGGAAAGGACCCTCTCCGGCTCCAGGAGGCAGTGCCAGGGTGGTCTGGGAGCCTCCGCGACAACAAGGAGCCAAAGAGATCCGTGGCTGTGTGGTTTATGTAACCTCCTCACTCCTGCTTCCCAGATGCAGGTCCTTCGGGCCTCATGAGGGAGACGACAATGCAGAGAAGGGGCCAGTGGCCACTAGATGGCAGCAGAGGGTAAGAAAAGTGAGTTCCGGGGGGTGTGGGAGGGGTGAGGTTTGCAGCCCCTCCATTTTGCGTTACATCTTTAATGAGATATGTGAAGAAAATGAGTCCCTTACATGCCAGACACAGATGCCAGAGCATATGGGGTGATGCCGCACAGCAATATTTCTCTGGTTATTAAACAGGAGGCACCTAACTAGTCATTCGCTGCATCATCACGCAGAGTTGTCCTTTGTGTCTTGGATGCCTATGTTGACAAGCTAATAACAGGAGAACGCTGTTGAGAAGACTGGTGGAGGGACGTGGGCCCCTGGGCTGGCAGCGTGAGCCCTCGGGGGTGGGAGGCGTGCGGGGTGGTTCCCAGTAGACGCCAGCAGCCCAGCCCACAGGGGCCACCTTGCCAAGGGACATTGTGCGGCCTCCAGACTCAGTCCAGGCCTGGCTTGGCAGCTCGCTGGCCTCCCTGGAAGTCCCAGAGGCCTGATTTATTCAGAACCCGATCACCACCAGACAGCGCTGGAGTCCGACCTTTCACCGCAAACCCCAAAAGGGAGAGGGAGCTCCGGACATTTTAAAGAGCAAGGCCTGCTTGCTTTCTGGCAGAACAGAAGACAAACTGTAGTGTCATGAAAATGCATTCAAATGCAGAGATAGAGGAACACTTTTTCCATGCTGCCCCAGGGAAAGGTGAGCAGTCCAGTCCTGCTGAGCCATACGTTTTCACTCGGAGAGGAGTTTCTCCTGACAGACTGTGACCAGGGCAGAGAGCAAGCACTTATTACTCTATTTGATTTCCATATTCCACGTACTTTCCCATTCCCCACACTTTGCCCGAGCCCCAGCCACTCAGCCTGACCACTCCTTAATTAATTCCCCCACCTTCCCAACCCAAAGTTGTACACAGCCATTTTCCATACAGAGAAACTGAGGCCCAAAGCTGAGATACAGCTTCAGGTCTCCAGGTCCCCATCCCTTTCTGATAGGTCCGAACCTCTGACATAGTCTCCAGTGGAAAGGTAATAGCAAGATTCATCTGCCACGTATTTCCCTCCCTGTTTTGGAAAATGAGGCTATCTGCTAGAAATCCTTACTTGTCTGTGTGACCTCAGACAAGTCCCTTAACCTCTCTGTGCCTCTTTTTCTCATCTGTAATTTGAGGGGCTAGAATCCGTTGATGACTAAGACCCCTTCCAGCTCTACGATCCTGTGGCTTTAATTTCACAAGCCTCTGCCAGCCCTCAAAAAAGTGTCTCACACGATGCTTTTTCCAACGATAGCCACCCTCAATGGGAGCAGAATTTCCTCCTCCGATTGGGAATAAATGTGTTCGTGGTTGGAGTTTTACTGGTGTTCTCTGCCCTCAGAGCAAGAGGAATAGGGACGTTTCCGATGTTATTGACACTCACAGCAGGGCCTGGAGGTGGCCACGCTCTCGTGGAAGAGATCACACAGAGCTGTCGCTGCAAGCAGTGGAGATGCATAGGCAAGACTGGAAGACGTTTTAATAACTATTTCTCAATTTTAAAAAAGACCCATTTTATTCCGCACAGGAGTCTGGGAGCAAATCCAGGTCTCCCAGGAGGAAGCTACTGTCACCCATAAATGGGGAATTGGTTCAGCTCAGCTGCTCCTACAAAGGGCTGAATACAGCCCGCCATGGTGAAGGCAGCTCCCCACAGCTCCATGTGAAAATGACTCACAGCAGTTATGAATATCAAGCCTCCTTTGATGTATTCCCAGACATGAGGAAGAGCCACGGCGGGGAGTGGGGGGACTCTGGATGCGAGCTCTGCAGGGTGGTGCACAGAGGGTCTGGACACATCTGGCACCATCCTGAAGCTCCAGGAGAAATCCAAGCTGCCTAATTACCCCAGGACTTCCTGGGGCCACAGAGCTCCCTTTCATCCAGCCCTCTCTGTCTCTCTCACTCTTCCTCGTTCCGTCTCCAGCTACAGAGGAATTAGATTCTCCAAGAATTACAACCTGTTTTTATACCTTCACCCTTCCCGAGGGGATAACAATTCACTTCCCTGAATAGAACCGGTTTTATTGAGCACAAAATGAATGCGCCCCCTCACTCGGCATCTGCGCCAATTGCTTCAAAGCCATAGACCTGGCCCCAGCCAGCCAAGCGGAAGGATGTGCCTCTGTAATGGCCATTTCTAGACACTCAGCCTTTCAAGTGGCCGCATGGCACCTTGTTCTCCTAATAGGCTCTCAGTGATGATTGAAAACAAAGCCTCTGAGTCTCTCTTGTGTTGGCAGCTCCTGAGACCGGGTCAGTCACAACAGTCCAGAGCAGAAGACCCAGCCCCGGACTGTGTAGTGAGTGCCTGGACTCAAAGCAAAAGGGGAGGGTCAGCCACGGCCACCTCAGGCCTCTTGCAACTGAGAACTTCTGTAGGTGCCGAGGGTCCTCCCAGTCTGGACAGGCTTCGGGAGTCTGCTGGTTCCTGGAAATCTGGGCCAAGGCTTCCCCATCATGGGAAGAAGTAGCCAAGGGTGTCTAGAGAGGGAATCTGCTCAACAAGGTTGTTTTTTGAAATGGGGCTGCTTTTATTTGCTAGTTAAGTTGGGCTTTGACTGGAAAACCCTCACCCACCCGCAGAGACCTGGGCCTACACATGGGGGAGGAATAAAACACGTCCTCTAACAGCACTGACCATGCACCAGGCACAATGCCCAGGCTTCACATGGACCAGCTCCTTGGAGCCTCACAGAGGTCAGCAGGTGGGGGGGGCAGGGGTGCAGGGATCATTATCCCTGTTTTACAAATGAGGTACCCAAAGCTCAGAAAGGCTAGAACACTTGTCTAAATTTAAAAACTGTGGGCATCTTGGGGGCTCAGTGGATTAAGTGTCTGACTCTTGATCTCAACTCAGGTCTCAAAGCTCAGGGTTGTGAGTTCAAGCCCCACATTAGGCTCCACACTAGGCAGGGAGCCTACTTTTAAAAAGGAGGGGGGAGGAAGGGAAGGGAAGGGAAGGAAAACTGAAGTAAGTAAAAGAACTTGTATTCAGGATTGTTGGATTTTAAAGCATCATCTCTTAACTCCCGTGCTGTGGGGCAATCGGTTTCTCATCAGCTGCTTACTGTGTCCGAGGACTGGAGTTCAGAGGGAGAACAGGAAAGACGCAGTTCCTGACCTCAGAAAGCTTCAGTTTAACCAGTCACTAGTGCACTCAGAGGTATTGTGGCTTGTGTCCTTTAAGCTCTGACAACCCAGGATCCCATGCTCCATCTTTGCCTGTCACACTGCTCTCAGACCTCCTGCCCTTGATTCACAGTCTGAACAGAGAGTATGCCGCAAAGACTGGGAGTTTCTCCCTTAGAGCTTCTGATGCTTTAATTTTACAGGTAGCAATGAGAACAACTGGACCACTGAGGCATTGTGCCACAGTTACTAAGCTCCTGAACTAGCCACTTTGTTTTATACTGTTTTTTAATCTGATTGGGAAGTTTCTTTTACCCATTCCTCTATATTTGCAGAGGAGCTGGGCAGAGGTGCAATAGGGCAGCACCAGGGAAGATTTCAAGTTTGGAGGTCCAGGAAGCCAGGCAATAGATCAACCAGAAGAAATAAAGCCAGGTGGGCTGAAATTCCTTGCTTCCACAACCTCCAAAGGGAAGTCATGATATATATGTGAAGGACACTGGGATGAAGCAGAAAGAAGGAAGTGAGTGCTGCGTTAATTGCAGATTTTGCTTTTGGCAAAAGACTACTTCAGCCTTGACTCAATAGATCCATGATCTGGGAAAGAGTAGGGTGTCCGGCTATGCTGGACATCTTCCAGTGGCATTGACCCAGTGGGAGGGTGGGGTTGAGGGGAGGGCTTCCCGATGCTCAGAATGAGAAACTTCCCTCCGAAGTCGAGTTCCTGCACCACCTACATGACCGACGTGAGAAGACAGAGCGAGATCACTTGGGTCCCACGAGGGGTGCTAAGAGCAGAGTGCAGGTAGGTCCACGGACTAGACCCCTTTGCTAACTGAATTTTTTAAAAGTTCATCACACACAACTTTGCACCTGATTTCCTTTGGGGAGATTCATGCTCATTCTTGCACTGCCCATCAACCTGAAGATACTTATTCTAGATCAAAGTCTTCCTAGAACCTTGACAAGGGTAGACTGAGAGCACAGAGGGGACAGCTCTAGGCCACCACCCCCACCATCACCACCACCACACTTACTAAACCCCAAGGCAGTCCCGTCATCTTGTCAGCCAGTCATTACTTCGGACAAAACCCAAATTGAGAAACCGACGCAATCTTTGTTTCTGATTCTCTCTACACATACCAGAGACCTGGTCATTGATAAATCTCAGTCCTCACTTTATTTTCTCAACTATGCTTTCTGGTTCCTACTTTGCCAACCCCATCTAGGGGGAGCCTATCCTGAGACCCCTCATTAATCCACAGATGCCCATCTCACTCTGGGGATCGTCATTCCTCAAATGCCCACATTTGGCCACTGGAGGGCAATGATGGACCAGCCAAACCTCTTCAGATGCCTGCCCCCATCTTTGTCCCTACCAGGCTGGGGTAGAGCCAGAGGCAGCTTTTGGCTGGAAGCCAAAAACCGAGCACCACTGGAGCACCCAGAAAGCAGCAGCACAGCTAGACCTATTACAACAGCTCCCTGCACCTGGCATCCTAGGAACAAAAGGTAGTTCAATGGAAAGCGGATTTGGCTCCTGAGGTGGCACAATCCCCTGGGAAAGATGACTGAAAGGAAAACTTGCCTCATCATGTCATTAACCAGGAAGAGTCTGTGTCTCTGACCAGGGGTTGCAGAACCCTACCTTTCTCTACCCGCTCGAATGGAAGCTCTTGGCAGCACACACGATGCTTGGCAATAAGCAATCACTGAATGAGAGGATGCATACATGTGCATAATTGAAATGGGCCATTTTCACATTTGCTGCCGTTTTCCAGCTCTTAAGACATCTCAAGTTGAAGCCCTCAATTAGCTGCTGAGCATTCTTAGTCCTGGAGACACTAGGATAGCCAGGTTCTTAATTACAACAGGTGTTATTGTGATGCGGATGTTATTTCAAACACCACCTGAAGAATTTCAATCTCTTACTTTTAGGAAGTCCTTCATTATGTCACGCATGTGTCCTCAGACCTCACCAGGCTATGGATGAAAAAAATACAGACATTGCTTCCTTACTGTCCAGCTCGCAGAAAGTGCAGTCTCCAACTTGAGGACATGGAGCGGCCATTCTCTCCGCGGGGGATTTGTGGTGATTTTGTCCCACACTGGGGTCCCATGGGGTTCAACAATTCCCCTCAACCAGAGATCCTCCTCAGGCCACCTTGGGTCATGTTCTGAGCCTCATTTCCGGGCTACTCTCCCCTTTCCTTCCATGTCAATGTGGACACAGCCTGCTCCCCGTGATCATTTAGAGCACAGCTATACGTGTGAGAGGAGAAAGAAGTGCACATTTTGAGACCCCAAAACCCAACACGAGACCCTCCCTGTCTCCCCACAGGCTTTCACATAGCAGGGATCAGTCTGTGCCCCCAATAAAAATCTGCAAATGTCCCCACATCTCCAAGTTCAGAGTACAAGACTAGCTCCTTTCTTGGCCTGAGTCGAGGGACAGTGGCAAAACTAATTTCCTGCTGGGAAGCTCTCCCCATACTGGCCTTCCTGGCCCTACAGGGCAAACACGGTGTTATTAGATCCTGTAATATCACATATGGGGTACCAATGGCCCTGATTAAATTCATACAGGGGGGAGGGGGAAATCTGCCCCTAATTCTAATTAGAAAGACACCAATTAATTTTTAATCAAACACTTACCGTCCTAGTATATACCATCTGCATTTAGTTCTGATAATTTCATCATCTCTATAATAATGAGAGGACATTTGTTTCAGATGTGAATATACTCATTCTCAACCTCACTCTAGTTTTCCCCACAAAAGAAGAGTGCTCTAAACTTCACCTGGAGTCTCTGCTCTCCCAGCGGAAACCCAACATCCCCAAGAGGCCGCAAGGGACAGTTCTCCAGCCAAAGGGGGGAAAAATATAAAGAAAAGAAAAGCCCTCCCATTATAAGTTGTCCCTTTTGTGAAAATTTCTAACTGGAATTTCATTATCCACTTCAAAGCTAGGTCCCCAGAGGATACAGTTGGTCCTCACCTCCTAAAAATGCTGTAAATCAAAGGACATCTTCCCTGAGAACAAACAGAAATGAAAAAAACAAACAAACAAAAAAACAAACAATTCATTCCAAAACAGCATTTTCCTATCACTGTCCACGGGAGTGGAGTTGATCATATGTTAAGTGTGTCTTAGCCCGTGTACTTTCTCAAGATGCCTTCACTGTGATTAAGGGACAGGCCTCCAGGGTAGTGTCTCAGTTCTGTACCTGAAAGAAACAGTGTAAAGAACTCTCTGGAAGAGAGAAGATTGACAGTCAATACATAAGAGAAGGGACCGCCTTCTCCCTAGGAATCTTTGGTAAGCCTGTCTATGGTCACCATGAGCACACGTGTATCTTCCCAACCAGCTCCCAAACTTCATTCATGCTGCTATGGTCGTGCCTCTGGAGGACTCCTGGCCACCCATCATACCACCTGGTCGGCAGGCACACCCACTGCCACCCCACTGCAGTGTCACCAGCCCCCACCTCCAGGTGCCTCTGTGTGTGTGTGTGTGTGTGTGTGTGTGTGTGTGTGTGGCCTCAGCTGTCCCCAACTCTCTGTCTCCCCAAGTTCAGGCATTCTGTAATGAGTGTCTCCTTGTTATACCTTTAAAGTTGCTCATGAGAATATCTTGCAGAAAGATGAGTAGTCTTGGGAAAGAGACGAGGAAAAAGATGAAGTAAGTAAGATGGGAGCAGAGGTGGGAGGAAGAGCTTGGATAAAGGTGATAAAAGAAAAAAGAATTCTTGACCTCCATCAGTCCTGACTCTCAAAATAAGATCAACCCTAAAGAGAGCTTATTATTTATCTCAAATTAAAATTTCCTGGCTCTGCAGTCATTGTGTACACAATGAAAAGGAAGCCATCGCACAAAAGAAGCAGTTATCCTCACAGTGAGAACGATCACAGCCAAGCTGGTTCCGCTCCAAGAATAGAAAGGTAACAGTGCTAAGTCAGGAGCTCCAAGACTTTGGAGCGTCAACAAACAGAATGATCGCTCGATAGGAAAATGGTGATAAGAGAAGGTCGGTGGAAAGGGAATCCTCTAACTCTTGGATGGGGTGCGGGTCTCCAGGAAAAACTGCAGTCTGCGCTCCTCTACAGTGGGCTCACAACCAGCTGTGTTGACTGGGAGAAGGCCCTGCCTGTACCGGGGCAGACCCCTGAAGCCCCTTCCCCGCCCCCACCCGCTCCATATACATTACGGGCCGAGCTGTACCTCCTTCTCTTGCCTGAAGTTAAACATCATCATCAGACGTTTAACTCCATGAAGAGAGAAACTTGGGCTGGTTTCTGCTTCCATGGCATCCTCAGAGCTCAGCGGAAAGCTTGTATGCCACTGGCACTCAATAAAAGTCTGATAAATGGACACTTGCTTAATTAATCAATTTACGAAAAATAAACAGATTACTTCCTCTCTGTCTGGCATCTGAGGAGTGGGTCCCAGAAGCAGAAGCTGCCACGTGGCCTACAAAAGACATAGGACGTTCAGGAAAAGGACTGTTCATACCTTCCTTCATCCTTATGTGTACATCAGAGTCCTGAAACTCAGGAACAAGGACCCCAGAGATTGTGACCCCCCAAATGTCTTTCAACAAAAGACTATCTCCCTGGTTGTTTCCTTTCAAAGAATCAGCCTCCTGGGGCTGATAAGAGAATGGCACCATATGCTGGAAACACAGGCTCTGAGCAGCCGAGGGGCACCAGAGCCTCCTCCAAAGGGGCCTGTTGGATTGCTGCCTTTGAATGAATCTGAGTGTGTCTTTCGATAGCGCAAGCACCAACCACCCCCAAGGACCTCTTTCCTTTAGTGCTGCAGCAATGAAGCAGCCACATGGCTGTTACAGATAAGGTGGCCCGAGTGCATTGTGCATGCAAAGTAGGCTTCGTGGTAAACAGCACAGAGAAGAATCACAGACACAACATGTCCCGGCTTCTGTGCCTTGTGCTGCCCTTCCTCTGTAAGTGGCTCCCAGGTACGTGTATGTAATTTCCCTCCTCTTCTCAGTCCTCATCTCCTGTGCTTTTTCCTTTGCCAGATGGCTCCTGCAGGACTGAAATTATGCAGTCTTCCAACCTAGCTGCCATGATTGGGACAGATGTGACGCTTCAATGCCAATATAAAATTCTTGATGGTAATTATGGCTCTGTGTACTGGTATCTGCAAAGAACTGACCAAAGGCTCACCTATATCAACCATACATCTCAAGGCACCGTGGATTCGGAGCATTACCAGTTGTCTGTGAGCAGAGAGCTATCCTCCAGTACCTTAACCATTAAGCATGTGCAGCCAAGAGACAAAGCCATTTACTACTGTGCTCTCCGGCACCATGATACAGACTGTGCATCACCCTGAATAAAAAATGGGAAGCCTCAAGCAAGTTTAACACTGAAAATCCAAAGGGCCATCCAACAAGACAGTAGGTACTCAGTGTCATCTTGAACTTCTCCCATTCATTCTTCAATTCATTCATTGAAAACTAAGGGGCCCTTATGGTTTACAAATGAATATGCTAAGTACTATGGAGATACAAAGATAGAAAACAAGCACTTCTCAAATACTAAAATGTATTCAGCAAGTAGCATCACCTCACTTTTATCTTGCTAAACCATGAGCAGTGAAAATTAAATACTGTGGAATTATGTGAATCTTTGGCCTGACAAATAAAAGCAGAGTCCCCAATACCCCCAGAGACAAATGAATTGGAAACACGTACAAATTCAAAGGCAACAATCAACATCTTAATCACAGACCCTGGAAAAATCTATCACCATTTCTAAAAAGCTGAAAAAAATATACAAATATATATGTAGCTGGAAAGATAGATAGATAGATGATAGATAGACAGATGGATAGATAGATAGATAGATAGATAGATAGATAGATAGATAGATAGATAGATAGATAGATGATAGATATAGATGATAGATAGATAGATAGATAGATAGATAGATAGATAAATAGATAGATAGATAGGGTAGGCAGTATAGTACCAATGACTGAGCTCAAATTCATACTTAAAATCTAGACTTCTTACATTTTGAATCTCAGATCTTCCATTTTATTGACTTACTAGCTATAGGACCTTGAGCAAGTTCTTTTATGTCTTGCTATCCTCATCTATGAAATCATGATAACAGGTGTGCCTAGCTGGCTCAGTTGATGAAGCATGCAACTCTTGATCTTGAGGTCATGAGTGTGAGTCCCATGTTGGGCACAGAGATTATTTAATTTAAAAATTTTTAATTAATATAATGATAATCATAATTACAGTAGAGAATTGTTGCAAGAATTAAGTGAACCATTACACGTCATGCACTTAGAGCTATGCTTGGCACATAGGAAGCACTTGGTAAGCACCGGCTACCTTTGTTGGTGGTAGTGATGATATCATGATGATAATTCCTGCAATACAGTCACATCCCTACCACTGGGCTGAGTTAGGCCTCGAGGAGCTTGTTGATAAAAGAGAAGTCAATCTCTTGGGGAATTCAACATTCTTTTATATACTAGTATCCTACCTAGTAGGAATGAAATATCAATGAAAATTGAGAGAAATATCATTCAAAAGATCTTCAGGACTTTTTTCACTAGATGTCAATAAATTATTAAAGGCTTCTTACATAGAAAAAAAATAAAACCAGCTGGAAGCAATTTCTGTTTGACCCTCATAAAACAAGCAAATAGAGACTTTATGAGATATTAAAATACAAGCATAGCCCCCACTTATTAAATGAATAGTGGAATAATTTATAAATGTAGAGCCCAAAGTAAAATTAAAGTTGTTTATGAGCATAATTATAAATAAGGAATTGGTTCCATCAACATCACAAGCATACTACATGACCCAAAAAAGTTTCCACCTCTGAGAAGAGTACAAATTAAGTAAAAGCACACCTGACCTTAGGACATCCTAAAAACTCTCAAGTGAAGATTATCCCAAGGTTCCAAAAATGCATAGGCTCTACAAAGGCACATCCGTATCGGCCTCAGCTTATTCAAGGAACCATCCAGGGAAACTCCTTGGTATGACCCGTGAGCTGAGAACCGGGAATAAATAGAACTGTCTTCTCTATTTTCTCTCCTGGAGATGCGCATCTCCTGCTGCTTTAGATGCTGCATTTATTCATCAATGGAAACCCTAATCCCCTGCTATCTTGCTGGCTTTCTCATTTGCAGCCAACATATGGGCTCCTCAGCACTGGGGCCCCCGAAGAGCAGCATTTAAGGGCACAGAATCACACAAAACAGGAGGGTTTTCTTGGGATAAAGAACTGGAGGAAAACCCTTTGCACAATTTGGCTTTGGGAATCAGATGTCAAAGTCTTCACCCTGCCGGGATGGGCACAGAGCCAGAGAATGTCTGGTGAGGGAGAAAAGTCACTTTCCTCCTGGGCTTGCTCTTCTCCGGGTCACCTCAGGGTTATTAATGACACATCTTCAGAATTGCTGAATGTTAAATTGGAGAACCCAGGTTTTCTAAAGGACATTTACAACTCTAGTAGCCCTGCAGGGCTCTCTGACAGTGGAAAATCTATTCCGTAATTCCAGGTCTCTGGTTCTGCCGTGCTGAGTCTCCCTGAGATGATCTTTCTACCTTGACAAAAACCCGCTATTACCAAAGATGAAAGAAAGTTTGGAAGAAAAACAAAGTCATTAGAGAACTGTGTGTGGACTGGAGAGTCCTTCCCAAGGGCAGGTTTCTGGTTGGTGATCTGTCCCGACCACATCATCACCTAACTGGAAGATGTCCGTTCTCTCCACGTGATCCTTGAAGGACAGAGAAGAAAAAGTAAGCAGGAAGGTTAACAAGTGCTCATCGAGCATGGATAAGCCTCAGAGTATAGAACTGGCATAGTCCGTTTTTATTCAAAAGTATGTATCAAGAATCTACCGTGTGCCCCACACCAGGCCAAGGGCCAAGGCGACCAAGCCACATGACACAAGCTTTCTGCCATTCTGGAGTTCACAGTGTAGGAGGGCATACAGCCCAACCAAAGAACCAGAGGAGACACATGTGGGAGCAAGAGAGGTATTCGGTTGTAGAGCGATGACAGGCATGTTCCAGGACGAGAAAGCACAGATTGGAACTGGGACCTTGAGATTTCAGGACACGCTGGGAGATGGGAGTCAGGAAAACATTTTCAAGGAACTGAGCTGAGACTAAATATGGAAAAGTTTATTTATTTACATCTCGAGGTCCCAAGTCAGTAACAGAAGCAGAATTACAACTCAGAAAAATCCCAGCTGGCCCCCGCACTGCTCTGCTCGGCAGCTGCTTCATTCAGCGCCACACAGCTGGGGAAGCGAGCCACAGATGGAACAGTGGCAGCCAAAATCTTTTTAGAGACAAACGACACTGTGATTTTCCTTGATACCCATTGAAATTCCTCACTAATTTCCAAAAATATCTTGTGTTTGCCTTAAAACAACCAGTGGGGCTCAGACATTTCCGTTGAAGACACATCCGAGAAAAAAAGCAATCCCAGCCGCCTGAGCGTTCCGAGCCCGACATCTGCCAGACCAAGAAGAACCACTTACTTACTGAAGCCGTCCTGGGACACGAGGCTGCTGAGATCCTGGCCATGGGAAATAGGAATGGCTTTTTTCTCTCTTCAGTCACTTCCATCCCTATTCTTCGGTTGTTTGCCCGACCAGCTGGTGCCCAGGAGCAAAGATGGCAAGTGGAAACGGGCCAGACAGACCGTAACTACTGTGCCTGGACACAGCAATCGTGGCCACACATCAGAGTCTGCCTTTGTTGTCCCTAAAGCTTTATGGGAGAGGTTTGAGGCTAATGAGGAAGAAATAACACAAGCAAAGAGCTTTCCTTCACTATAATTTCTATCTTTCTTTTCTCCCAAAGAACTCAAAGGGAGTGGGGAAAGAGTAGATATGTTCTTAAATCAACAACGAGGGAGCTCCTGAAACATCCAATTAGAGAAAAAACAGAAGTTCTGGCACTCTCTCCCACTAAGATTCCAGTGATCCTGTGGAGAGGTACTTGACATGAAGGGCCCAGAGTGGCAGAGACC
>PITA01011360.1:0-67160 GCA_004023965.1 Spilogale gracilis | reverse complement strand
CTTGTTTCTACCTTTTTGCCGATGGTCCTTGCCTCCCATGGTGATCCAAAAGTGCGAAATATCACATTTCAGGCTGATTTCATGGGTGTTCATGGTGGTCCTGTAGTGTTTTTTTTGCTGGAATTCAGCTTTCTTCAGGGAACTCCCCGACATGCGGTCACCTGGCCTTCCGCCATCTTGAAGAGCCTCTGAATGGATACCAGCCCTTTCTATGTAATGCCATATATCTTCTGCCATTGCAAATATCTTCTCCCATTCCATAAGTTGCCTTTTAGTTTTGTTGACTGTTTACTTTGCTATGCAGAAGCTTTTTACCTTGATGAAGTCTTCATAGATCATTTTGCCTTTGTTTCCCTTGCTTTCAGCAATGTGTCTTAGAAGAAGTTGCTGTGACCAAGGCCAAAGAGGTTACTGCCCATGTTCTCCTCCATCCTTTGAAATCTAGTGGCACCTAACAAAAAGTTGTAAAATGGGATATAAATAACAAATCAAGCTACTCTTATCAGTTATTCTATACCAGGCCCTAGTATAAATTTTTAAAATATATGAAAATTTAATCCTAATGACAATTAAATTATCTTTATTATACAAATAAGGAAACTGAAGCACCGAAAGGTTAAGTCATGTACCTAGGGTCACACAGGTAGTAAGCTGGGATTCAAACTTGGGCAGTTTGTTTCCAGAGCCTGTCCTTGAAACCACAATCTGTATCAGAAGATGCTCTATAGTAAACTCCATTTGAGGGGTTAGTTTTGCTCAATGTCTGGTTTGACTAGCTTTTCAAAATTCTTGGATAATTCCCCTCAATCACCACAGTAAAGGCAGTTAATAACATTTAGACTGATTGCAAAGTACTCAGATTTGGAAAAAAGTAATTGTTGTCTCTGTGCCATGACATATTCACTTCTAAAACTGCCATCTCCCTGTCCCATTACTGAGATTTCATACTGAGGACTCTGGGTCTAGAGTCAACAGTTCTGCCTCTCCCAGGCCATGTGATCCTGGGCAATTCATCAAGCTTTCTTAGTGTCAGTCTCCTTATTTGAAAAATTGAGGCTAATAGCAACTCTTCTAACTATTGTTATTGGGATCAAATGAGATGATACAAACTAAAGAACTTTGAATATGGTATAGCCTGTCCCTGGTGACTTAGACACACTATTTGATATGCTCCTTCAAGCTTTTCGCCTTCCACCCTGACCTTTTGCTGCATCTCAGTATCAGCTGGGACAGCCTTGGCATCTTGTTTCCATGGGCACCTTGCATGAATTTCAACCTGGGAGATAGTTTTTGTAACCACCATGTCCATGGCACTACTTTTCCTGGTAATACATGTATATGATGATTGAGTTTGGCGTTAGTGTTGTCTATTTTCTCATCCTGTATAGGGTAGTGTGGCCCTCTTGAGTTTGTTTTCAATTTTATTGGCAATTTGAGCATCATGGAACAAATTTCCCCACCCTCACTCTCTGGGTTCTGCCATGTTCTTGCTTATTGCTAATTGTGCCCATCCTACATGACAACATTTCTTGACCAGGCTATCGTGGATTTTCCTCCAACACCAGAATCTGATGTATCCTTCTTTGGAAATCTTTTAAAACTGAGTTTGTCTTTTTCTCATGAAGTATCCAGTCACAACTTTGGTTCCAGTGATGAATGTGCTTGTCTCTTCTATGCCCTGTTTACAGTGGGATTTTTGAGTGGGTCCTTGCATATTTTACATTTATCCCATCTCCAGCCTTTACCTGGTGTCTGCCATGTAGACACACAGAAAAGATGCCTTGTGAACCAAAGGGCACAAGTGTGTGCTCCAGCCTGAGCTCCAAGGCCACTTGACTCATCCAGGCTGCGCACTCATCTTTCAGGTCACCCATGCTTCACGAAGTGGGCTACTTTTGATAAATTGTAAGTCCTACTGGTATAAAGCAAGCTCCAGGATACCAACAGTGGCATCTGACATCAGCTTTCAAATTCTGCATCATTTTTTTCTAGAATGGTCATAAACATAGCACTGTTTTACTGTACTGGTTCTAAGACACAGGGTTTTCAATTATGACTATTCACTGTTTATGAATCCTTTCAGGAAACATTTATGAAGTGCTTACTTGTATCTGACTGAGGGTGTGGGAATAAGAATACTAAAACATGACTCTTGCCTGTGACAGACCATGGTCTGATGGGAAACATAAGTGGAGGCAAAAAATTAACACATAATAATGAAAAGACATGACAGTAGGGATGAGGGCAAATGGGAGGGAAAGAAGTCAGATTCCTAAATTCAAACCAGGTCCCAAAATCTACTACATTTCTGGACCTGACTCTCCAAGTGTCAGTCAGTTTCTTCACCTGTTATAATACTTACCTTGCAGGTTTGCTATAAGGATTAAAGGAGATAATTCATGGAAATCCCTTGGCATCATGCATGGCCCATAGGAAGTGGAAAGTAACTGTGGCTGTAGGCCTTGTTCCATGTGCTTCAGTTTTTGTCACCTGTAAAATCAGGGTGGTCATTGCACTCCACCTCATAGGATTACTATAAGAATCAAATCATGAAATGCATGGAAGTTGCTGGAAATGCCTAGCAGAGAAAGGACTCAGTAGTTGATAGTTACAATTCTTACTTTGTATAAACTAAAAAAAGAAGGGGGCATAGAAAAGTTTACAAGTATAATGTAGTAATGTCTACAGCTACCTGTGGAGCAAATTAAAAAATTGGATGTATCAGGTAGATGGATAAAGGTCTGGAGAGATAGAAACAAATATAACACCACCTTCATTGTAGAATCTAGATGGTGGTTATGAACAGGGAGAATCACTGCACCATTTTGTCAAGTTTTCCGTATATTTGGTATTTTTCATAATAAAACGTTGGGAGAAAAAAGGGAGTGACTAAATGTTTGGATGATCTTTAATTTAGAGTCTGAGCAAAGAAATCGTGTGAAAGGAACAAAAAACCTGGAATGATCTGCTCTTTGGTTGCCCTTCTCTTCCTTGAAAACAGCAAATGCCAAGGCTCAGAAACAAGAGGAAGAATATACCCTTTGGGGACTGTGAGTCCTTCTGAGCTGAGTTGGAGGTGCTTAAAAGAGAGGCAGAGGTTGTAGAGGTAGAGCATAGACATCCTAGGTTCAAATTTCAGCTCTGAACTCACTAGCTTTGTAACCTGTCAGAAGTTGCTCATGTTCTTTGTGCTTTGATTCTTTATCAATAGAGATAACTATCTACTTTATAAGCTTGCTTTGGATATTAGATGAGTTAATGTCATTAAATGATCATCATCTTCTTAGGAAAGTTTGTGCTTTCAGAACTGTTCAAAGCTTGGGATCCTCTCCATGGCTCCACCTTATCCCTGTTGAATGAGAGAAAACTCTGTTTGAGGAAGGAAAGGAGGGTAGGAAGAAGGGTAATAGTGAGTGAGGTTAGGGGAAGAATTGAATGAGCGTCTGGGGTCTAAGGAAAACAGATGCTCAGGCACCAGTCAGATAGGTGAACTCAAGAGGCCCACGCTGACTGCTTGCTCAGAGTCATGCACTCAGCTTCTAATGATATATTGAAAATGCTGGAGAAATTATAATCCTATGGTAGTTCCTTTGGAGGCTCGTTTATCAACCCCAGGCTGTGCATGTGGCTGGCAGGTAGCCAGCATCATCCTCTGTCTCCCACCTCCATATGACTCAGCACAAAGCAGACACTTTAATAACTCTTGATTCTAAGTTTGAACTTGCTCCCAAATGAAAGCTCCCCCTCATCAACCTTCCCCCACCTTCACAACCCATTCCCCACTTCCAATTTATCAGCTAGTAAATTCTGAGTTGAACTTGGAGCCAGAGTTTCATTTAGTTTTGGCAAAGGATCAACTTCTTCCAAGAAAAGAAAAGAAACAAAAATGAAGGCAGGGTGGAGGGGAAAGTTTAAAAAATGCCCAGCTAAACAAAAAGCACTCATAGAAACAGCCCTCCATCATTAAGTAACTTAGAGCAGAGAGACCCTCACTTTTTGATACATTAAGTGCCAGTGAAATTGAAGGTGTTTGAAATGCTCTAAACATGCAGCAGGGGTTACTAACCAAGCCCAGATAGGCTCCTAGTTTGGATAGGTTAGAGGGTCACCAGTCATTAGCTGGTGACTTCAGAACTGGACAGAGCATTTGAAGGTGACCATGACACCTATACTCATTTTCATTCTGGATTGTGTGGCCACTGTCCCCATGCTTGTGGATGACAGAAGTCCTATTGACCTAACAGTCTGTCCTGCTAGATCTCCCAATCCCCTGAAGGGCCAGAGATATTTCCAACAATGAATATAGCATCTTGAGTTACAGGAAAAGATATGAGTAACTCATCCTCACTCATAATGGAAAAATGCAAGCCAAATCATCAGTCTGGAAAAAATTTGATACTTTCCATTAGCTTGGGAAAATTTTTTTAAAAGTTCAATATAATCCAATGCTGGAAATGGTATGAAAAAATGGCCACACTCTTACATTATAGGTAGGAACACAAAAGATAATACCTTTATACAAGGAAATCTGACAATATTTTTCTCCATCTCCTCTCTCCTCTCCTTGATTCATTCATTCATTCCCTTTCTCTCTCTAGTGAGTTTCTATGGTGTTTTACCTAACAGTACCTCACCTCTGGATTCCCCACTTGCCTACAATTCCTCACGTTGGCCAAAATAGAAAAAAAAAGCTGCAATGAATATGTACATGAATATATTCCTTTATGGACATATATGAGGACTTCTCTATATAGTTTTCTCCTCTCTATTTCTGTCTGTCATCTCTATATCATTATCTCTACATCCACATCTATATCTATATCAAGGTAAAATTACTGGGTCATAGTATGAGTGTATTTAATTTGATTAAATAGCAATTTGATAATATCACCTCAAATTAAAAATTATACATACTCTTTGACTTGACACTGCTAAGAATGAACCCTGTAGATAAAATTCCATGTTTACCAAGATTGACATATAAGGATATTAATGGAAACATCATTAATATTAGCAAAACTCTGAAAAGTGCTGTAGTGCCAGGGGAATATATGTTTAGTTGTGTCCTTTTACTCTGTGGAGAGTGAGAGAGGACAGTCTCTGGGGAACCAATTCAGGCATTGAATCCTGATTCTGGCATTTACTTGCTGTGTACTTTGCATAGGTACTACTTACCTTTTTTATGCCTCAGTTTTATCAGTCATACAATGGGGGCAAGGACACATTTGTATCAGATTCCCAGCAAGAAAAAAGTTGGATATTCACTTGAGTAGTTTCAAGAGAGTTTAATAGAAAGGACTATTTTCAAAAGTATAGAGAGTGTAAAGGGAGCCGTAAGGGACAATACAGGGCTTGACCAAAGTGGAGAGCCACTGATACTCTAAAACCATGAATCAGTGAGAGAAGGGGTTAAACTCTATAATGCACAGAGAGATCTGTGGCAAAGGCCACCTAACAGGTACTGTGGCTTGTACTCCAAGAATGGAGCAACACCAGATGGTCATTAGGGGAGACCAACTACTAGGGGGATAAAATACATGACTTCTGTCTTCACTGTCCTTCTTACCTCTTCTGGTGCCACCAGGTAGCTGAATTCAACTAGAAGCCAGAAGCAAAGGAGTTCTTGATGTTCTACCTACAGATCAGCCCTTTGATGTACCCATCAGAGTATAGAGAGGATTGGGGAGGGGGGTGGGCAAATGGGAGATACTCAACAAAACACTTCATGTGGTTTTGGAGAGAGTTAAATGAATAAACACATAGAAATTGCTTAGAACAGTAAGTGGCACATCATAAATGCTTAATAAGTATGAGTAGTTGTTATTGCTAATTTATCAATATTAATATTCATTCCCATTAAAACCATTAGATCAATCTAAATGTGTTGCAATGGGCTTAAGTCTCCAAGATATGTATCAGTGAAAACAGAAGATGTGGCTTAGTGTAAGAAGTAGGTTCTCCTAGGTGCTTGGTTGGCTCAGTGGGTTAAGCCTCTGTCTTCCACTCAGGTCATGATCTCAGTGTTCTGGGATCAGGGTCCGCATCAGGCTCTCTGCTTGGCAGGGAGTCTGCTTCCTCCTCTCTGCCTGTCTCTCTGCCTACTTGTGATCTCTCTCTCTGTCAAATAAATAAATAAAAATATTTTTTTAAAGTAGGTACTCCTTTGTGTAAAAGATTTTTAAAAAACTGGTTAATGCTATTTGTTGGTTTTTTGTTTGTTTGTTTGTTTGTTTTTGGCTCCATAGCATTTTTAGTATTATTTGTTCTAGTTCTGTGAAAAATGTTGTTGGTATTTTGATGGAGATTGCATTGAATCTGTAGATTGCTTTGTGTAGTATGAACATTTTAACAATTTTAATTCTTCCAATCCATGAGCATGGTATATTTTTCCACTTGTTTATGTTGTCTTCAATTTCTCTCATTAGTGTCTTATAGTTTTCAGAGTACAGGTCTTTTGACTCTGTGGTTAAGTTTTTTTCCTATGTATTAAGTTATTTTTGGTGCAATTATAAATGGAATTGTTTTCTTAATTCCTCTTTCTGCTACTTCATTATTAGCATCTATACACTACCAATTTCTGATATTAATTTTGCATCTTGCAACTTTACTGATTTCATTTATGATTTCTAATTTTTTTTTTTTTTTTTTTTGCAGAGAGGGTCTGAAGATTAAATGGGACTGGGAAAAGGCTTTCACTTTTCACTTTCTACCTCCTGCCAGAATGTTTATATTTTTAAACCATGCATGTCCATTGTTTTTATTTTTAAAAATATCAAAGGTGTTTATGTGGGTGATATATTTATGGTACATGGCTTTCTTTTTTATTAGTCTCTGACAATCTTAAAGTATTTGTAAGTTTAAGAGTAAAGTAATTACTGAGAAGCACACTGTGCTAGAATATTCTAAGTATCAAAATTAGCCTAATAGTATTTTTGAGAATGTGAAGGCATCTGCTGTGCTCATTATTTATTATGTAAAGGTCATATTAGTTCTAGAATCTAAGCTTGGAATGAATGACTTTCAACAGTCATAAGCAATAAGAAGGGGGTCTTCATACCACAAAGCAAGTTCTTGCTGAACAGGAATTTTATATATACCATATAAGATTTATGTACGTGTGTATATATATATATATACACACATACATAATTTATATATAAATACATTATTATTTCTCTGGGATTTTAAAGATATGTGTGTATGTGGATTTTACAAATATGTTCAAATATATATATGTATATATGCACGTGTGTATATATATGTATGTATGTGTATATATACAGTTTTGTGTGTGTATATATATCTATTTATTATCTATCTATCTATCTATCTATCATCTATCTATCATTATCTATATATCTATATATAGAGAGTGTGTGTGTTTTCCAACAGGGCACAAGTGTGCCATTGTATGTAAGCAACTTGACTTTGAGGTCACACTGTCTAGATGAGAATTCTGGCTCCACAGTTACCAGTTAGTAATTGTAGGAAAGTTACTCAGCAACTCCTTCAAACCTTGGTTTTTCTTACGGGAATGGCAATTGCCACCTACTTCTCAGAAATTTCAGTGGTTTAAATGAGATGAGCATGTTTGGTAGCAGGTATTTATTATTACTAGTAACAGTCCAAATCAGTTTTGCCTAGTGAAGAGCTTTATTTTATTCCAATCCAGTTCCTTTAATTCATCTAGCAGAAGTTTACCTCACTGGAAAAAGGATGGAATGGGTTGAAGTAGGTATCTTCAAATATGCAGCCCTACAGAATTCTGTGATCCTTGAACGCAGTTATCCTTCTAACTTTGGCCTTTTCATTTATGCCAATGAGGAATACAGGGTATATGGAAATTCACTGATCCATCCAAGCTCACAAAGCTGGAACTTCAAAACCAGATGTCCTGACTTCCAGCAAGGTACCCCTGAAGTATTTAGGACCCTATCTATACATGGCCACCAATGGTTATTTGTTAAGAATGGGAAGAATAGTACCCACAATGAATCCTCTGGGCAGAAGAGTTATAAAAGGTTATCTGATCCATTGTCCTGCCCTGTACTTCCTCTTCTATTATGGCTCTCACTCATGGGCTAGTGGCCAGAAGCAGAGACAGCTTCTACCATGTAGGATGAACTGACCTGAGCAGGCCAGGACTATGACCTAAGCATGACCTTACTTGCCCCTCACAAAGGAATTTATTCTTTTCTTTGTGGAAGAGTCCCAGCTTTTTCAGCTCAGATGTTTATGGAGTCTTTGAAATTGGAACCACACTCACTGTCACCCTTTTAAAATTTTACTGTCCAAAAGACTGGGCATTTTTAGTGTCCTCTGCTGGGCACCAAGCCTCACCACTCTGGAGGGAGTTCTGTTGTGGTGTGATCTCCAGGAGAAAGGAAATGTCATCTGAACCAATGTCACTATTGTAATTGTCACAGATACTTTAGCAGACCAAAAGCCCTGGGCATTAGTTCAAGCTAAAGACTTAAAAAAAAATTCCCTGCCTTCTAGAAACTAGCATGTTTTGGGTTCAGTTTTAAGGAATTTCTCATCATTAGAGATGTCTGAAATGAAATAGCAAGTTTCTCATCTTTGATAACATTTTTTAAAGATTTTATTTATTTATTGACAGAGAGAAAGATCACAAGTAGGCAGAGAGGCAGGTAGAGAGAGAGGAGGAAGAAGGCTCCCCACTGAGCAGAGAGCCCGACACGGGCATCGATCCCAGGACCCTGAGATCATGACCTGAGCCGAAGGCAGAGGCTTCAACCCACTGAGCCACCCAGGTGCCATCATCTTTGATAATGTTTAGTCAGAGACTGACAAACCACTTGACATAAATATTGTAGAGGAGTTAGATGATCTCAAAGTTCCTCAATCTAGGGCAAGAAATTATCTTTTCCCTTAACTATCCAAAAGGTGATGATGTAAATGAAGGGAACTCTACATGGAGTAAGAGGAAATTTTATTAGATTTCCCACATTAAAAATTGTTTCCATGAAGGAAAACCAATGTAGTGAATAGGATTAAACCTTGGACTTGGTATTAAGACATCTGGCCAGGATTTCTCAATCAGTCAAGTTGCTTTTGTGCTAGGTGATTTTACTCTCTGGGCCCCTGTTTCCTCACCTGTCTCATGAGAAAATGGGGCCAGAGAATCACTAAATTTCATTGTGTTGAGAACTTTGGTTGGGAGTTCATAACTGGTCAGAAAATAAAGTTCAAACATCTGTATGAGGTAAACATATGACAGGTCTATGGTGAAAGAATGAGCTTTCAGTGGTATGTATGCCATTATTATCTTATGTTCTGTCTGGGCTGAGAGAAGCAAAAATTGGGGAATGAAATTAAAGAGGAGTTCCTGAAACGTTCTGTACAATACATCACAATGTGGTCATGGAGGCCTGTTAACCAAATAAAGGGTCTGAGTCTCGCCTCAGAGCTTTTTCGCCTGAAGCCTGTGCTTCAGACCTGAATAAAGAGAGTGTCCATGTTTTAAGTTCCCAGGAGCCTTGGCTTTTGCCAGCTAAGAAGATACTTCCAGTCCCATCTATGCTATGGCTGCCAAAACAAAAATACCACAGACTGAGTGGCTTAAACCACAGAAATTGTTTGTCTCATAGTTCTGTAGGCCAGAATTCAAAGATCAAGATGTCTGCAGGACTGGTTTCTTCTGAGGGCCATGAGAGCAGAATCTGCTCCAAGCCTCTCTCCTTAGCTTGTAGATGACATCTTCTTTCCATGTCTCTTCCCATTTTCTTATCTCTGTATGTGCTTCTGTGTCCAAATATCCTCTTTTTTATTAGGGTACCAGCTATACTGAATTAGAGTCCACCCCAATGACCTCACTTTAACTTGATTACCCCTATAAAGACCCTGTCTCCAAATAAGGTCACTTATTGAACTATTGAAGGTCAGGACTTCTACAAATGAAGTTGGGTCGCAGGCACACTTCTACTCATAACACGGTCTATACAATCACACTCACTCCACTGCACCTGCTAGGTCATGTCACAGTTAGCAGGTGGGGTCATTGGTAATGAGTCAGGAAAATGACCACATTCTTTGGCCCCATCCATCTCATTTAGTCTCAGTCTCCCTTCCCTCCCCACAGTTCCTTAAGCCAGTATTTGTTTCTTATAATCACACTTCCTTTGATTTGGTGAGAGGTGTGTACATGTGTGCATGTTTGTGTGGGGGAGAGAGAAACATTAACATGTAGTTTCTCCTCTCAGTGCTCCTGCTCTGTAGAGAAGTGCAACATTTTCCTGTAGGCTATATATGTGTTTAATTCCAAATACCTAACCAGCTTTGGGCTCTTATCTCAGGGTTTCCCTGGCAGCAATCTTGATAATGAGAACAGTAAAGCTCTGGCTTCCTGGGGTGAAACAGTAACCTCACATCCACACCTACAGGAAAACAGTCTCAGAGTAAATAGTCTCATTTCAGTAATTACCTCACCATGCATTTATGTTGGATTGGGTCCCAGTGCCCTACTATAATAGCTACCATCTCCATTCTGGACTCAAATGACCCACTTTGCAGTTGAGTTCATCCTGGAATCCCATCAGGAGGATAGATAGGAGGAGGAAAGGCCCTGTGTAAAATCTGCTATGCGCTCTGGGTCCTCAAAGGCTGGGGGCCACTGACCTTGGTGATGTTTAATATGGAGAGACTGCCTGATCAATACCCAACTGTCCAGGGATATTAGCAGCAAAGGACTTCTAATCTGTGCTCCCAGCACCTTCTTGACCTTCTTTTGGGCTTAACTACCAAAGTTAATCCATGATCTTTTTCACCCTCTGATGGGCTAAGTATTTAAACTGACTGAGAATAAGTATCTTAAGGCCATACCCCCTAAAACTGTTCCAACTTCATGCATGGGATCTTTATAAAGTATGTGAATGAAGCCGAAGCAGGTAATTTTAAAAGGCAAGAAGTCATGCAGGGAAGGCTAACAGCCTGATTCCAATCTTCATTGACTCAGTATGTGAAGATGAAGACTTTAACTCCTAGTTCCCATTTGAGAGTTCATTCCAGCAGAAAACCCTACTCTCTAATATGATTCAACTCAATAAAGCTGCTGGATGAAGATTCCAAAGCTGATAAACCAGCATTCCCTTACCCATTTCTCAGATCTGTCAACTGTGATAACAATGGACCTTTCCAATTTCCAGGGTTGGAGAGAGCTTTCTCATTCTAATACAGCACAAGTCTTACTAGGGAATGCTGGTAAATAACAGCCTGAGTTTTACCTATCATCTGGAAGCAAGCAAACAACATAAGCAAATATGAGATGGATGGAGTGACCACAGTGGTCAGCTCTGGATTCTCCATCCTCTGAAGATCATTGAGAGTTGGTAAGAAATGGACCACACTGCCTACTATTTTCAGTGTTAACAGTAATAATAGGTGAGATTTATAAAGCATATATTATGTGCCAGGCTTTATGCTAGGTGCTTGGGCATTTTCTTATTGAATCCTAACAAAAATCCTTGGTGGGGGGCACCTGGGTGGCTCAGTCAGTTAAGCATCTGCCTTTGGCTCAGGTCATGATCCTGAAGTCCTAAGATCGATCCCTGCATCAGGCTTCCTGCTCAGTGGGGAGTCTGCTTTCCCCTCCGATGCTCCCCCACTCTTGTGCTCTCTCTCTCTCTCTCTCTCTCTCTCTCTCTCTCTCTCTCTCAAATAAATAAATAAAATCTTTTTAAAACAAATCTTTGATAGGAACCATTTCTAAGAGTAGTAAAGATCAAATGTTCTAATGTGTGTAAAAATGCTTAGAAATGATGAAGTGTTATCAAACCTCAAAGATTCAATGCATGCTATTATTTTACTAAATGACCCCTGAAATTCCTTAGTCTAAGACTTATGTAGTGAAATAATAGATGCTTAAAAGATATGTGATACAGCCCTATCATATATCACCCAAAGCGTCACCTAAAGAAGTGACATCAACTTGTTAGAGAAGGAGAGAAATGCTGTCTGACCTGCTCAGGGAACCACAGTAATGTAGAACCTTCCTTCTAAAACATAAGGGCACTCAGGTCAAATAAGTTGGTGACTCACTGAGGCATACATGTTGTCACCCCCCGTCCCCGTTCAGGTGGAAATGAAACCAGATTTTGCATTGTCTTTTGCACTCTGATTAGTGGTTCTGATCAGGAATATAGAATTCTCAAGATTTGAACTCTGCTGGACTCAGTTTCCATATCAGTGGAATGAGGTTAGTATTTCACAGTTATACGAATACATTAAATGAGCTGATGCATTTGAAAGCATCTATCAAAGTACTACCATACGGGAGGTAATAAAAATAATAATTAAAGACCCACTGTTCTAGCTTGGTTGAGAAATGAAGACATAACTGGTGGGATTTATGCAGTTTAACACTTTCTATAAAATGGGTGTTTAAAGGAAGTGAGTTTAGAGGCATCAAAGCTAGTGGAGTCCAAATGTCCTTTGAATAAGAGCCTTGTTTGTTCTGGCTCATACAATGCCACCCACCTCATCATTTGGTCATTCACTCTTTGTTGCAATTGTTTTTTCTGGAGTTTGGAGGCCTAAAGAGTCGTCTTTAATCCTGTTAAGAAATATTTAGTGAGAGGGGCTCTTGGGTGGCTCAGTTGGTGAAGCATCTGCCTTGGGTTCAGGTCATTATCCCAGGGATACTGGGTAAGTGAGTTGAGTCCTTCAGTCAGGCTTGCTGCTTGGATTCTCCCTCTGCCCCTCCCCCAACTGTGTTTTCTCTCTCTCTCAAATAAATAAATAAACTCTTAAAAAGAAAAAGAAAGAGGGTGCATGGGTGGCTCAGTGAGTTAAAGCCTCTGCCTTCAGCTCAGGTCATGATCTCAGGGTCCTGGGATCGAGGCCCACATCAGGCTCTCTGCTCAGCAAGATCATGCTTCCTCCTGTCTCTCTGCCTATCTCTCTCCCTACTTGTGATCTCTCTGTCAAATAAAAAAAAAAAAAAAAAGGAAAAAGGAAATATTTAGTCAGAGAGGCCAGGGCTGAAGCTGAGAACATTCAATCAGCAATACGAGTGAACTCCTCAAGTAAACAGGTTGGAGATGTGTTGCTGGAACATTAAAACAGGGTCTTAAGAATTTGACAGACCTATGTGTTTGTGGGCAAATTTATGAACTTCTCTGAACTTCAGCTTTAATAATTAGCTATAGCAATTCATGGAAAGCATTTGACCTATGCATAATAGATGCTCCATATTATTATTTTCAGGGCATTCTTACATACATCATTCTAAATTATTTCATTTGGAAGTGAGGTAAACAGGGTAGGAACTAGAAACAGAGATTCCCAGATGAAAGAGCATCTTAATACCTCCAATTCTGTGTTCTAGCTCTGGCTCTGAAACCAACTCAATCTAGCAGCTATGGTCTGCTCTCTCCTCTCTGGTAGAATGAGATGAAATTCTCTTCATGTGGTGTAGCTCAAATAACTGTACAATCACATGTGTTCCAGAAGTGCAGCACAAACTCTGTCCATGTTTAGAAGTTAAAGTATGAGGGCAGAAAGAGTGGAGAGGTGAAGGTCCAATCACATGGCTGCCATTTAGTCACAGGTTCTTTGGATGGATTAGCTAGTGAATTATGGAAGACAGAATTGGCACTTGGACTTCAGAGTTGCAGGTGCAGACTTCCAGATGAAGAAACTCTTGCTCTTTCTTCTTCTGGGCTACTGTTCATCACAGCTAAGACCCCAGACCCTGAGACCCCTGGAAGTTTCCTGATGCACAGTTTCCCCCAGGTAGACTTAGTGGGAGGGGAGTCTGATCCACGTTGCCACTGCACTCTGAGGGCTCTGGTCCCAGTCCAAAGCCCATCTCAGCAATTCAACCATGGATCAAAGAGTGGGCAGGTCACATAGTTATGGGAAGTGACGTCAGGAAAAGTGCCTAAAACAAACATGCCTGCTGACTGGAACGAACCTTCTTATTGCACACATTCTTGAGTATACTGCTTGTCTTGTCCTCCGTGCACTTAGTGTCAAAACTCTGAAGCCAAATATAGCCACTGGAAATGACAGATCACAATGACCCCAGGTAGGAAAGGCAACGTGATCTTCTGAAAGTCCAGCATCTTTCCTCCCAGAAAGGGTAGCAGCAGAAATTTGGTGCTGCCTTCTGCCCATTCTCTGCACTGAACACCCAATACAAGTGGCCCAATACATGAGAACAAGATTTTTTTATTGTATGTGTATTCAGTGTGTGTATTACATTACTTGTTTAAGATAGACTGTTATACCTCAAATAACACTCTTCTAACAGCATGGACCTTGTCCTTCACAGTTATTCTCTAGAGCTTAGTGTTTTCCATAGGTAAAGAGCCTGCTCTACCTATTTGCTGGGTTATTACTCAAAATGTTTCTTCTTCTTGTTTTCTTCTTCTTCTTCTTCTTCTTCTTCTTCTTCTTCTTCTTCTTCTTCTTCTTCTTCTTCTTCTTCTTCTTGGCAGGGGAGGTGGTAGAGAGAACTTGGATAGAGTGACAAAACCTAATTTCAGGGCCTCTGAAAAACCTTTATTCTTTGTCAAAAAATAGTCTGATATTTTTTCCTAGAAATGGCAACCTGTAGAAATTCTTTTTTTAAGCTTAAGATTTTGTTCCCAGGAAACATGTGAGAAAAACTCTGTACAAGAGGACATATATTACTCCTATCTCTCAGTTACATTCAAATAAGAATGAGTATCAGCTTTTACAGAAAATTAATTTTGCCAGAGGAGAGAAGGGGGTTGTTTGACTAGATTGTCAGGCAGGGAATAGGAGGAGGATGGGAGGGCTGGGAAGCGGGGCTCCCTTTAAGAGGACAGAAGCACAGAAATAACTCTGTAATGATGCAGAAGCAAAGCTTTTGTTTTTCATAATTTTGAGGAAAACCTGCCCTAACGGTGAGTATCTGTGAACACTGAGGTGCACTGTATTCTGGACTTCTCTTTAACCATGCCATTGCTAAAGGGTAAAGCCACAGCTCTTAGACATTATGAAATGAACACGTGTCAAAGATTTTCTGTAATTTTGTAATTAACGAGGGAACCGGCAAGATGTTACTACTGGTTTGAAGAAGTCAAAGAACTACCCAAGTACAAACATGGAGAATGCCAAAATCAACAATAAATGATGACACTCCCTGAACTTGCCCCACCTTGAATGAAACACCTATCAACAAAAGCCTTCAGTGCCCTTTTTATTGATTATAGGGGTTCAGCATCATCTCCAGCAGCAGAGCCTCTAATCTTTGAAAGTAGTAACAACTTGATTCTGCTGCAGTTAATTGTAGAGAATTGTTATGTAGAGGGTTTCTCAGTGTTGACTTGCAAGACTCCAAGCTGCTTTCTGCAGATGGGAAGGCCCTGCCCTGGAAGTGATGACAGAGATGCAGAGAGCTTTCTTCTTTGTCACTGATGTCCTGTAGTGTTCTAAGGAGATCCACATTTCAGTTTTGTGTGAGATCCTGCAAAAAGGGATGAGGATACCAGCTTTGACTTAGTTTTCTAAAAGGCTTTGCAGGAGATACAGGAAAATGATTGTCAAGTGAATTTAAATGACTGCTGTCCCCATACCAAGCTTGGCACACAAAAGTTGCCGAATTAAGCTCTGGCTAATGCACCCAAGTAAGGAAGAGGAAGATCTTCCATGGCCCTGCCCAACCTGATTGGTGGAATTCTCCTCAACTCACGAACACCCTTGTCATTTCTCCTGGCAGCCTTCTCCTTGCTGTTTGTTTGCAGAGACATGACATGCTGGCGCCTGGAGACAGGGCAGGCAGGGCGGGGAAGGCTTTGGAATTTGTGCAAGCCATTGCCCTCCCCACCCCCGCAAAGCTTTGTCCTCAAGCTCTGTCTCTGGGGCCCTTGGGTCAGATTGCTTGCTTCCAGGTGCCACAGAGACACTTTTCTGTTTGCTCTCCCACCCAAGCTGCCCTCAGTTTGTCCTTCCCCTTGGTGGGGGTGGCAAGTGACAGAGGCTGTTTAGAAAGGAGTCTTTCTTCTTTCTCCCCTCCCTTTCTTCCCCCTACCCCCTCAAATTGCAAGAGCATTTGGCTTCTTTCCATCACTTGGGGTTTGTGCTAGAGATTTGAATCTTTTCTTGTTTCCTATAAATAGCCTAGAAATTCAGGTAGAAGTGCAGTCTGTACAGGTGAACTGTTTGGGGAGCATAAGCAAGCATGCACGGAGCTTGCTGTGTTGCTGATAGAGGTTTTTTTTTTGAGCCTGGCCCAGTGCAGCCTTCTGTCTCCCTAACATTTCCAGCCTAGTCTAAGTAGCCTTGTCCCTGGCTTATTTGCCACTCTCACCAGGCATAATTTCTACATTAGGGAGGAAATTTTATGCTGCAAATGGATAGAAACCCAGCTCAAACTAAGCAAAAACAGGAAGTTAATTCTTCATAGAGCTGAGAAGTCCAGGGATGTAGATGAATGCAGAGATCCAAAAGCTGTCATCAAGACCAAGCTTCCTGCTGCTTGGGTTGCCATATATAGCAAAGAAAAATACGGAACACTCAGGGAAATTGAATTTCAGAGAAATGAGGGGTAACGTGGAGGACAGTGGGAGAAGGAAAGTAAATGGGAAGCAGGGTAATCCAGGGAGAAAAATGAAACAACAGACTTTGGACACAGAAACAAACTGAGGGACTTGGAGGGATGGGTGTGGAGGGATGGGAGAGCCTGGTGGTGGGCACTGGGGTCACCTATTGCGTGGATCACTGGGTGTGGGGAATGGGGAATGAATCTTGGAACACTGGGAAAAAAAATTTAACAATAAAAAAAAGAAAAAAAATAAATTGGTATAATTGAAAAAAAAATAACAATTAGATTTTTAGTACAGATATGTCCCATATTGCTTCCTATATTTTATCTGGCTACATCTATCTGGCACTATGTCAGCTTTCTCTTCCTGATCCAGTTGGCACTACTCTGCGATAGACTCTAGCCATGAGGTGACAGAATAGTTATTGGCAGCCCCATACTACTATTTCAGAGCTTAGGAACTATGGAAATAGGCCCCTTTTCCCCAAGGGTTCTAGCAAAAAAACCCAGATTTCATCTCCTTGATCTGGCTTGGGTCTTGTGGTCATCTCAGAAGCCAACACCATGTCTAAGGGAATCAAATTCTGGCTAGATCTGAGTCATGTGTCTACTTCTACTTCTGGAGGTGTAGATTTAGCCACATATGAACCACTTGGATTAAGAGTTGGTAGGAGAGTCACCAAAGGGCAACCAGAGTGCTGTTACTAGAAGAAAGATAAATGCTAGTCAAACATCAACTCTCTGGTCCAGTGGTAAGCATGCTCTTGGGCAAGTTTCCTCAGAACTCCTCATATCAAACATTGGTTTCTTAGCGTCTGATGCAGATCATGAGGTATTTTCTCTTGCAGAATGAGTTTGGAGGATGGGTGACATTTAGGTAGTCCCTGAACCAACAATGACAGTACAAAAACACTTTCTTAGTACCTTCTCTGTATGGCCTGTAGTACCCAGAATGTATCCTACATAAAGATAAAAAGGAAGGCATTGCTGATGTCCATGAACTTACTTTTGGGAGATAAATCATCATGTTGTATTTTGTTCTAGAGTCTCCTAATACTTTCATTGTTTCTCTATACAGGTAATTATGAGTATGTAAGGAGTGGATGAATTAATTCCAGATAAGGCTTGCTGGAGGAGAGGTATTTGAGCTGGATCTTAAAGGATAGGTAGAATTTAGATAGGCAGCTATGGAACAAAGAAAGAGAAAAATTTCAAACAGAGGAACTAGAAGAAGCAAGCCTGTTGACTTCACATTGCTCCTGGCCTGCATGAGATGGCATGGCCTTTCAGACAGATGCATCTTGACTTCACTCAGAGATACATAGACATTTAAGAATCCCAGGAAAGTTAATGGTTGGGTACTCTGGAATTCCTTCAAATCCTTGTTCATAGTTAATGGAAAATAGAAGAGTGAATGATGGGAAGTAGAAGGGAGAGTGAGGAAAAGGAACCCCAGGTGGGGACACTCAGCTCCTTTTCTATTGTCCTTGGTAATTCCACTCTCTCCACAAATTAGCATAGCCCACTCAAGAAAGGAAAGACCTGCAGATAAGAAGACTTATCTTCCTTAGTTAGCAGATATTAGGGTTACTTATGCCTAATTCTGGGAGGAAGCTGGGTCTTACCTCCTTGCTCCTAGGTGCCTTAATATACCCTCTTAATATACCTTCTTCCTGAGGTATGTTCTGATCAATTTTATTTTCTCACATTGCCAGAATAGTTTAGTTCCCTGGTGATGTTTAGTGTGATGGCTTGCCTCTTCCTCCAAATCTGACACTACTCCAAAGGGTTGAATATTGGAAAAGATTTTGCCCCTATAGTCCATAGCTGCCTGAGCATGCTGCTCAGAAAGATCTGAGTGTATGCTATTGGCTCCCTGAGGCCAGGACCACACAGAGTGTGAGGTTTTCTCCTGGGGTGTGTGTGGGGGGGTCATCAATAGTTGCAGTAGTGGCTGAGAACATGGTCAGTGTACCAGTCAGGTGAGATTCCTGGATCCTCCATTTACCCTGCACTGAATGATCCTGGAAATTCCAAACAAGAATTGAGATGCCATTGTTCACCTGAGGATGCTTCTCTGAGGACTCCTATCATCAATGATAGACATCCCTCTGATGGTAGGACATGTCCAGTCCTTGAGTCCACAGCTCTTCCTATTTATAAGCTGCACTAATCCCCATCTGAGTGGTCCCTTCATTTATGCCTCCTATTGACATTGGCTTGATCAGGATTCTGACACTAAAAATTCTGAATTAAATCTTGCTCAAAAAATGTTCTCGGTTCAGGTTTGTGGCTTTGAGATTTTTTTTTTTTTTAAGACAGATTCCTTGATGTACTATATGTTGGCTAATTTAATTTAAATAAAAAAAATAAAGATACATTCCCCTGTGTTATAGGGAGGATCCCCTAAAGAAATGAGCTGGAATATGTGGCTCTGAGAAAAGATAACAATGAACAAAAAAACTGCCTAGAAAAATCAGTTTGACCGATTGTAGGGTCAAGTTGTATTTTTGAAGCTATGACTGGAAATTGGATTAAACTAGACAAAAACAACAAAACAACATATTTCTGGAATCTCTTTTTAAATGATCTTTTTGTTTGTCTTTATATCAGTATCACACTGCTTTGATTACTGTATGTATGTGTGTGCGTGTATTGCAGTCAGATAGTATAAATTAACCCACTTTGCTCTTTTTCAACTCTGTTTTAGGTAATTGAGGCCACTTGAATTTTCATATAAATTTTAGAATTAGCATAGCAATTCTATGAATATGTTCTCCCTGGATTTTCTTACATAATACAACATTGTGAGAAAAAGAAATAAAAGGAATAAAAGGCATACAAATTGAAGAGGAAGAAATAAATCTCTTTATTTGCAAAAAAAAAAAATAATAATGAATTAATGTGGAATGGGATGAATAAGATCTAAATGATGTATCATCGTCCTGTCCCCAAAATAAATTGTGTTCATCTTCCAGTGGGAACATTGAGTTGTATTCCCTACCAGGGAGGAAATGAACCAAACTTCACTTCATTTTCAAGTTAGTCTTTGTGGATAAACTCAAGGCCCCCTGGGCCCCCAGCCCTACCCTCCCATGGTGTGTGTGTTTATTTGTGCCTCTGCCCTTCACCTCCTGAGTACTTTACTCCTTTTATCTTGGGATTTCCTCTTCCAGAAGGACTTTGTCCTTTGTGCCTCAGCTACTGGTTGCCAAAAACAATAGCTCAGCCTAAAATTTGTCTTTTATCTATTCTTATTCTCCTTCTTTCTGTTGAAAGGCACTATTTTCTTAATGGTTTAAAAGGAGCCCTCCTCAAAGAGCCTTAAATGCACATGGCTAGTGAAAGAAGCCAATCTTTAAATACTGCCTCCCTTATGATTCCAATAGTGTTCTGAAAAAGGCAGAACTACAGGGACAGTAAAAAGTGCAGTGGTCTAGGGTACAGGAGAGGATAGTATAAATATGTGGAGCACGGGGAATTTTTAGGACAGTGAAAATATTCTGTATGCTCTCATAATGGTGGGTGTACAACATTCCTTTTGTCAAAACCTATAGAATGTACAATATGAAGAGTAAACTCTAATATAAACCATAGTCTTTAGTTAATTATAATGTAATACTATTGTTAGATGTACCACATTAATGCAAAAATAAGGGAAACTGTGAGTAGTAGGGAGGGAATATATGGGAAATCTCAGTACTTTTTGTTCAGTATTTTAATAAACTTAAACTACTTTTTTAAAAAGTCCATTAATTTAAAAAAGAAGAGTCCTTTTATCCCATGTATTTTTTCCTAGGTCTCCTATCTCTGAATCTCCCTTCAGGAATGTTTGAGTTGAAAGTACTTAGATTTATTGAGAGTCAAATTTAGCTATCCAAATACTCCTGCGTCCTCAGCACTTCAAATTATTTCATTAAAACAGAACACAAATTTATGTTTCTGTGCTAATCATAAATAATTGGCACATGTTCACTCAAATCACGAAGCTGAGTCTTGGGCAAATTGCAAGTTAACAAGATGTTCTTTCTCCCTTTAATTCTGTTCTTTCAGATCATAATGTCTTGGTTCTTTTTACCCCTGTGCTTCTCACTGACATAAACATTGTTCATAAGAAATTAATTCAAGGTGCTTGTCAGCAGGGATCTTGCACATAACTTTACAAAGTTTCTTTACTCTTGGCCTGGTTGGGAAGAACGTTATCACCCTCCCTTACTGACCCCTTCTGACCATCCTTACATGCTTCCTAAGAGTCGACTGGGGAATACACTGGGTTTGGCTTAAGAGTGTGGTTCATTATCTTAAAAACCCCAGTCACACATATCTGGGATGATCCCTGAAGACTCTCCAGATATTTATTTAATGAGAACAGAAAACCCAAACAGAGAGCTGTGTGGTTACAAAAAGAATTTTAAACAAAGTCCTTGAGTAGTATTTGACCCCTCTTTTTATAAACAGGCCCTCTGTCATCATGCCAGCTATTCCACAGGGGCTAGACTTATCTATCTTGAAACACTGGAATCATGGGGTACTGTGCTTCCTTAAGGCAGAGAAACATCCCCAGGCCTCAGAGATGGAAGCTCACAGGCAGATCCTTTAGCAGGGCTGTCTTAGGAGCCAGAATATTGCCATTTCCTCAAGTTCAGTCCCAAAGGTAGGGTTCTAGGCCGAGAAGCAGAGAAGGAAGACTCTTCTTGAGCCCTACAATATGTCAGACACCATGTTGGGCATTTTATATTAGCCAGTCTACTTAGCTCTTGGGGGTGAGTATTAGGATTCCTCAGTTTATAGATGAGGAGAATGATGGGCAGGAAAAGAAAGAAACACATCCAAGGTGAAATGTCAGGATCATCCCTCCTGGGCAACACTGTCCAACAGTAATATAACACAAGACATGAATGGGAGCCACATATATGATTTTAAATTTTCCAGTAGCCATGTTTTCTTTTTTTCTTCTTCTTTTTTTAATTAAAAATGTGTTTATTTTCCCAGCACCATTTATTGAAGAGACTGTCTTTTTTTCCACTGGATATTTTTTCCTGCTTTGTCAAAGATGATTTGACCATAGATTTGTGGGTCCATACCTGTTCCATTGGTCTATGTGTCTGTTTTTGTGCCAGTACCATGTCTTGGTGATGACAGATTTGTAATAAAGCCTGAAGTCAGGTAACATGATGCCCCCAACTTTGTTTTTCCTCTTTAACAATTCCTTAGCGATTCAGGGTCTTTTCTGATTCCATATAAATTTTAGGATTGTTTGTTCCAACGCTTTGAAGAATGTTGGTGGAATTTTGATCAGAATGGCACTGAAAGTATAGATTGCTCTGGGCAGTATAGACATTTTAACAATGTTTATTCTTCCGATCCATGAGCATGGAATGCTCTTTCATCTTTTTGTGTCTTCTCCAATGTCTTTTATAAGTGTTCTGTAGTTCCTCGAGCACAGATCCTTAACTTCTTTGGTTAGGTTTATTCCTAAATATCTTATGGTTTTTGGTGCTATAGTAAATGGAATCAATTCTCTGATTTCCCTTTCTATATTTTTGTTGTTAGTATATAAGAATGCAACTGATTTCTGTGCATTGCTTTTGTATCCTGTCACATTACTGAATTGTTGTATTAGTTCTAGTAGTTTGGGGGTAGAGTCTTTTGGGTACATATCAAAGAATGAAACTAGACAAATCTCTTACACCACACACAAAGGCAAACTCGAAATGGATGAAAGACCTCAATGTGAAGCAGGAATCCATCAAAATCCTGGAAAAGAACATAGGCAGTAACCCCTTTGACATTGGCCATAGCAACTTCTTTCAAGACACATCTCCAAAGGCAAAGGAGACAAAAGCAAAAATGAATTTTTGGGACTTCATCAAAATAAAAAGCTTCTGTAAAGCAAAGGAAACAGTCAACAAAACAAAGAGGAAACCCACGGAATGGGAGAGAATATTTGCAAATGACACTACAGACAAAGGGCTGATAGAGCTATAAAGAACTACTCAAACTCAACATCCAAAAAGAAAATGAACACATCAAAAAATGAGCAGGAGACATGAAGAGGCACTTCCCATAGAAGATCTACAAATGGCTAACAGACACATGAAAAAATGTTCAACATCACTAGCTATCAGAGAAATTCAAATCAAAATCACACTGAGATATCACCTTATACCAGTCAGAATGGCCAAAATTAACAAGACAGGAAAAGACAAGTGTTGGAGAGAATGCAGAGAAAGGGGAACTCTCTTACACTGTTGGTGGGAATGGCAGTTGGTACAGCCACTTTGGAAAACAGTGTGGCGATTCCTTAAAAAATTAAAAATAGAGTTATCCTATGACCCTGCAATTGCACTACTGGGTATTTACCCCAAAGATACAGATATAGTGAAAAGAAGGACCACATGTACCCCAATGTTCATTGCAACAATGGCCACCGTTGCCAAACTGTGGAAAGTGCCAAGGTGCCCTTCAACAGATGAATGGATAAAGAAGATGTGGTACTTATATACAATGGAATACTACACCTCTATTAGAAAGGACAAATATCCAACTTTTGTAGCAACATGGACTGGATTGGAAGAAATTATGCTGAGTGAAATAAGTCAAGTAGAGAAAGTCAAGTATCACATGGTTTCACTTACTTGCAGTGAATAAGCGGTAATAAAGAGGACAGTAGGAGAGGGAAAGGAAATGGAATGTAGGGTAATTTGGGGAAAGAAACAAAATGTGAGAGACTTTGGACTCAGAAACAAACCGAGGGTTTTGGAATGAAGGGGGTGGAGGGATGGGAGAGCCTGGTGGTGGGTACTGAGGGAACATATTGCATGGAGTACTGGGTGTGGAACATAAACAATGAATCTTGGAACACTGAAAAAATAAAATAATTTAAAAAATTTTTAAAAAAGATCATAGAGGAGGAAACTAGAATGTATATACTTGCACAAGTATGGATCTATCTTTGTGAGACATAAATATAACTACAACAAAGAAAAAAACAAAAGACTTGTTTATTAAATACTCAACTATATTATTTCTCTTTTTGATTCTCTTTGAAATTATAGAAGTAGTAACTGTAAACTACACCCTAGGAAAGAACTGATACAGAACATGAAAACTTCTTAAGAAAAGAGATTTAGAAGTTTCAGGAAAATGGTGAGAAAAGGTAAAATAAGATTCTCCAAAGCATGTGAGTGAGATGGGAAAGACAGACCCGCGCTGTCCAGGCTGAGAGGGGTCAGTTCATCCATTCTTTTTTTTTTTCTTTTTACTTTATTTTTTCAGTGTCCAAGATTCATTGTTTATGCCACACACCCAGTATCCATACAATACATGCCCTCAATACTCTCCACTAGGCTCACCCACCTCCCCACCCCCTCCCTTCCAAAACCCTCAGTTGTTTCTGAGTCCAAAGCATGGTTTCACTTACTTGTGGAGCATAAGGAGTAACATGGAGGACAGTAGGAAAAGGAAAGGAAATGTGAATTGGGGTTAATCAGGAGAGGAGATGAAACATGAGAGTAGCCATGTCTTCTTAAACGTTAAAATAAATAGGTGAAATTAATTTTAATAATATATTTTATTTAACTCAATACACCCAAAATATTATTTACTATTATATAATTGAGATTATTTTCCCTTTTGTGGCTGTATAAAGACTTCAGAATCTGGTGTGTATTTCAGGCTCATAGCCATCTCAATTCAGACCAGTCACATTTCCAGTCACATGGGGATCAGAGCCCCCATATTTGACAGTGCATTTTAGACTTTTTGCCTTTACCTTTGGGTACAGCAGTGTCACCCAAGATCTGTTTTTCCCTGACCTTTCTCTGAATTATGTGTGTGTGTGTGTTTAATTTATTATTTTTTTATTATGTTACATTTGTCACCATACAGTATATACATTAGTTTTTGATGTAGTGTCCCATGATTCATTATTTGCATATAACTCCTGCTGGATTGTGTTTTAACATGATGCCCTTGACTTTCAGTGAAGAACTCAGCTATATGGAGTGTCAAAGCCTCTACTGTGGGAGAATTACTGACTATGGATTATTCATTGCTCCCTGCACCTCACCGTATATAAAGGAAGGGTTTTATTGTTGTTCTTCTAAAATGGTATACCTCTTTCTTTTCCTTAATGGGTATCTTATAGCTGAGTCCATGTTTTGTTTTGCATTGACTACCAGGAGGCTTGGGGCCAAATTGGACACAATTTTCACTATGGATAGACTAGTGATTTAGGGGGCAATAAGATAACATATAAATATTTGGATTTCATGAATATGCATAATATACTCACAGTAAAGTTTTCTTTTTGGTAATGGTCTTTACCTGCTTCCCTGCCCAGGTAAAAGGTACTATATATAATTTAATAGGTAAATAGCCCTTGGGAATCTGCTATTACATTATGAAACATAGCATGAATAATTTTTTTATTTTAATTTACTTTTAATTTAGCTTTTAGTAGGCTTTTCTTTCTTGCAAATTCTTACTGTGCTTCCAGAATTATGTAAACCATAGAATACTGTTTTTGCTTTCCTTTGTGTGATATGAAGAAATACAGAAAAAAGAGAATAATATTTTTCTGAATTATAGCAAGAAGAAAACTTTCCTACTTCTGTGGAAATGATACATAGCTAAATATCTCTTTCTGCTTCTCACTGACTTCTGTTAATTTTACAGAGTCTGGTGCTATTCACTCTATTTCATGAAGCCAAGCCAGAGAGGTCCTCACAGCTGGTGTTACTGTGTTGCTGGCTCTCTCAAAAGCATTTGCAAATCACCATAGAAGGTAAGATGGATCTGAAAGGAGCATTTCAAGTCTTTGTAGTCATCTAGTACATTTTACAGATGAGGAAACCTTAGCCACAAACCTAAGCCTCTACCCTTAGAGATAATAACACTTGCAATGGTGTCATCTATCAGATTTGCAAAAAGTGGGCACATTAATGGACCCTGCAAGAGGAAAGAAAGTCCATCTTAGAGCCATGGGGATTCATGGGATATACCTTCTTATCCAGACTCCAAACCTCATCACTTGAGCGCATGTGATTTTAATTCCTTAATGGTGTCAATCGTGCAAAATGAAGCCCAAGCCTTCATCATTTAAAGAAAGTTTGTTTCTGTCTAAAATTCCTTATGTTGTTGGTTTATGCTATCTTTGATGGTTTGGGCCACCATGTGGAATTGGAGTGCTTGTGTATATACTGGGAATCCACCAAGGTCATGCTGCTAGACAGACAGATAAATAAGATAATCTCATGTTCCTTGCTTTTAAGTATGCAATGGAATACTTCTTCTGCCTCCTTTTTCTGCTCCACCACCAAGTCTTTTTCTCTCTTAGTCTTTTCTATCTTACTAAAATCTGCCATACCACAACCAGGGACATTTGCCCAAAGCAGATAATCCTTGATTCCAAACTCTCCCTTGCCACCATGCCACACTCTCATCCAGTCACCAATCCCGTGTTTCCAACTCCAAACTATGGCTTATCCTCTCCATTCCTCTCTTCCTTTCCTGCCATCAGGTTGTATTGATGCTATCACCTCCATGTGAGCTCACAGATTTTCCTGGCTCCACTCGCCCTCCTCTACAATCTGTTCTTTACTAAGCAGCCAGCAAGAACACTTAAAGACCCAATAAGATTATGTTACCTCCCTCCTGAAACCTTTAATGTAGTTTGGGTTACATGCAAACTCTCTAAGATGATCTGTGGTATCTAGCCCCTTCCCACCTTGGTAGCCTCATCTCACTCTGCTCCATTCTTCACTAGCAAAACCCTGGCCATGTGGGGCACATCTCATCCTCTTGGTTGCATTGTCTGTAATCAACCTCACTGTATTTCTGTAGAAACAGTGCAGGTTGACTTCCATCCACACTCCAGGGGGATGTTAAAAAATATTGAAATCACCCTAATAAAGAATCTATGCTCCAGAAATAGTCTCAGCAAGTGCTTTAAGTATCAATTTTTAAATCTGTGTTAGAAGACATATTATTTAGGATAAGTAACATTAAAAATAATTTTTCTTTGATGAAATAAGTGGTGGACTGGAAGATTGTTTAACACTTCCACCTTTGCATAAATAAAATGTGAAAATATGGCAGACCCAACACCTCAGAACTTTCTGAGTGACATCCTTGGTCTAGACCTCCTTTTGGCCTTGAGTGCCTCTACTTACGGGATAGCCCTGACAACACATCTTACTGTCAGAACATTGTTCCTTTTACCTCAGGTTCCACATTTCAGGCAAGGTACTTGTGGGGTTCCCTGAAGACCAGAGTAGGTTGTATGGCTCTCTTTTCATGTGCTCATCAATAAACTTTTGAACAACTGGTGGAATCTGGTCTGTGTCTCCCTTGATGGTCATCTCACTTTGCTAGTTTAAGCTTAAATTTCAGTTTTTCAGAATGGCTGTACTTGACCACTCTTTCTAAGTATCCCACTATGTCAGTTACCTACTTGATTTGTCCCTGCTTATTTCCATTCCACTCTGAATCACAGGGAATGGGCTCTGGCTAGATTTGGCCAGTGAGAGGCACTAGTAGCATACTGGAGGGTGGGGAGAAGCCAGGATATATTTCTCTCTCTTGCTTTATTTCAGTTGGCATCTCTAGTAGATTGGCCTTCACTTCCAGTTCTTACTTTCATGGAACAATGACCCTTCTAGATTTTAGCTTCCAGGAAGTACCAGTTTCTCAGTTCTGCTAGCATCACCTCTTTCCACTGCCCTCCAGCTCTGGAGCTGGCAGAGGATTTCCTATGTTCCTAATCTCTGCCTGCTCTCATAACTCTCTGTTCTTTCCATAATAGACAACAACATATTTCTTGTATTAAATTTCCTCTGACTCTTCTTCCTGAGTGGGCTCTATTCTATTATACCCTGTAGTAGCAGAGTATGTCACCCTGCTTTGTTTTTTATCCATGGTTTCTTTCAGAAGTTATAATTTTTTACTTGTTTGTTTGCTTACTAACATCTCATCTATTTCCCACATCAGACTGCTATCTCCATGAGAAGAGATTCTAGGATGTGGTCACAACACATCCTCAAAGTCTTCAGAGTCCTAGGTGCTTCATAAGAATTTATTAAAACAATAGGGGCTCCTGGGTGGCTCAGTTGGTTAAGTGACTGCCTTCAGCTCAGGTCATGATCCCAGAGACCCAGGATCGAGACCCACATTGGGCTCCATGCTTGGCAGGAAGCCTGCTTCTCCCTTTCTCACTCCCCCTGCTTGTGTTCCCTCTCTGGCTGTGTTTCTCTCTGTCAAATAAACAAAATGTTAAAAAAAGAAGAATTTATTAAGACAATAAATAAATCTCGTGCCTCAATTTTAAAATCTTGGATCTGTGAGAGACTCAGGGAACCCATGGATGAACTTCAGGAAATAAATAAACTTTGACATTGAATGCAAATGTTTGTATGAATTTGTTTGTGTGCTTACCCCTCATTGGCAAGAGTTCATAACTTTCATTAGAAGTTCAGCATAGTAAAACCTGAAAATAAAAGACAGAGCATCTGGTGGGAGAGATATATACATGTAACTTTGTTCATAGAGTTTTATAATATTGATATTAACAAAAGTACATGGGGGTACAGAGGAGGATTGAGAGTCCCTCTTTCCAGTTATTGAAGCCAAAAACTAAGGAGTTATCCCTGACATCTCATTTTCCCTTATTCTTCACATTCAATCCATTAGCAATTATATCAGTTGGCTCTGCCTTCAAAACATATCCAGAATTTGACCTACACCATCATCATTCTGGTCCAACCCACCATTATCTCTTTCCTGGACAGTTGAAAAACAACTCCTGTCTACTGTTGCATCCCATCCCCTTAAATAGTCTATTCTCGACACAGCATCTCAGTCTGACAGAAGGTAGATCATATTAGAGTTTGCTCCAAATTCTGCAATGACTCCCATCTCACACAGGGTTAAAGCCAAAGGGCTCCTAAAGCCCTCCATCATGCATCTTCTTGTTCTCTTTCATTATCTCTTTTTTCTCATTTCCTACCAAACTCCTTCATGGTCCAAACAGTGTGCTTAGTCGGTCTTTCTTCTCCTTCCACAGGACCTTGGCTCTGCTCTGCAGGCAGGCTCTTCTCCCATATAGCTTCTTTTTTTGTTCCTGCATCTCTTCCAGGTCCCTCACCATACAACAACTAACACCCATATACCCTGATCTCTCTGGTGTGCTCATCTTGCTTTTACTTTTATTCATAACATGAATACATACTTTTCATAGTCATCAAACATAGCCAAGATTACCACCTAACACAATATAGACCACATCTTACACAAGAAAGCACACCATCTAACACAACAGATCACAATCTAAAACAGCAGGGCTCCCCATCTAAACAGCAGGGATCCGCATCTAATTTACCAGGGATATCTTGATAATACAACAGGGATCACTGTCTAACATAACAGGGATCACCTCTTCACACGGCCAGGCTCACCATGTGACCTAAAAGGGATTCCTATCTAACATAACAAGGTTCACCATCTAACACAGCAGAAATTACTATCTAACATAGTATACATCACCACCTAACACAATAAGGATCACCGTCTAACACAACACAGATCACCATCTAATACAGCAGTGATCACCATCTTACATAGCAGGAATCACCATCGAATGCAGCACAGATCACCGTCTACTATAGCATAAATCACCATCTATTTATTTACTTCTTCTAGTTATTTACTTTATTTATCATCTAACTTTTCCAGTAAGGTGTAAGATTCAACAGGGTAAAGACTTTGTTTAATTCAAGCCTGGAACAGTGCCTGGCACATGGTAAGTTCTCCATACATATTTGTTGAATGATTGTGATGGTGGCAACAGTTATGGAATCTTAAAAGATGAGTCTGATTTTGAGAGTCAAAGAAGATTGGGTGACTGGGAGGAGGAAAGGTAAGTTATAGTCATCTGTTGAGGCTGCGCTGGGATAGAGTTCTCTCTTCCAGAGTATGTTTTAGCTTCAGAAGTTTTTATTTACCCATCACCCATTTCCCCTCCCCAAAGTTCTGTCCTGGATCAGTGCATAGCTTGAGTGAGGTCCTGTGTCATTCATAGAATTGGCTCCACCTTTTTTTCTTTTTTAAAATTTTTCTTCTTTTGCTTAGTCCATGTGTGTAAGTGGCAGAGGTCAACTACTGGCTTAAAGGAAGTCAGTCTAGAGAGTTTAGTTAGCTACGCTGTTTCAGGGTATGTTCTTGACATACCTGACAAACTGATGAATAATGAGGCAAATGATTGGGTTAGGGAGCAGGAACTGATGGTGGCAATTGAATGAAGTTAAAAGGACATACATAGGGGCCCCTGGGTAGCTCAGTTGTTAAGCGACTGCCTTCGGCTCAGGTCATGATCCCAGAGACCCAGGATCGAGCCTCTCATTGGGCTGCCTGCTCCACAGAAAGCCTGCTTCTCCCTCCTCTTGCTTGTGTTCCCTCTCTTGCTGTGTTTCTCTCTGTCAAATAAATAAATAAAATCTTTTAAAAAAAAAGGACATACATATATCTTACACACACACATCACACACACACATATATATATATATGAGAGAGAGAGGCTGAGGCAAAATAAGACCTTCCTGAACAGCGGAAGAATTTCAGGTCATCCAGTAACTCTTGTCCAACCTCTCCATCTGTCATCCCGAAACGCTGGTGAGATTGATTTCAAGGCACACAGTCCAACTTTTGTTTTTGGAGACTGCAGGGTAAATATTACAGATCTGGAACTGCTGGCTCACAACTTCAAAGCCTTGACTAAAGCTGCTGGACGATTTAGAAGCCACCTGGCAGGAAATTTAACTTTTGCACTTTTGAGTATTTTTTTCCTTCCTATTCCTTAATTCCTACCTGCCTTCCCCCTCCATCCCAACTCCAAATTAGCTATTTGGATCCTGTAGATGCAGTTTAAACCTGGGTACCAGCCAAGGTCAGGAGGCTCAGTGTATAAGAAGTGAGTGCCAGCTGTATTTCAGACAGAAACTCCAAGGCCAGAAAGGAAGAGGGAGGGGGATTTGGGCTTCCTGATCTTGGATTTTCTTCTTTCTTCTGTGTACACACACATGTGCACACGCACACACACTCTTCTCCCTTTCTGCTTTGTCTTTCCTGCTTTTAGAAAGAAAATGTGGTAACTTTCTATCCCTCTTCTATCTGCGTTTAGTCCTCTCTTGGCCCTCTTTCCATGAATGCAATATATATATATATATATATTCTTGAAAGGGTAGAAATAGGGAATAGTCAGTAAGGAATCAAATAAACAAAAATAATAAATGGACCAGAGCTTAACGAGGGCTTTTGAAACCTAACTTCACAGTCTATAAGGGAGTAATAAGCATAATAAACTCTAAGAACTCAATTAAAACAAATATGTGATTATAAGTATTAGGTATCACATAAACATTACTCTAATTCATGGAGTTTGCTAACTATTATCACTGGTGTCAATGTTGAAACTGAGTTCAATATTTTCCTCCAGATTATTATACATAGCAAGAAGCTATATCTATCCATGTACCCATCTATAGCTATATAAATAAATATAGATATGGTTTATTTATATAAAGGCTCAATGTTTGCACTCTGTGGTCAGTGTACACTCTATAAGCATGTGCCTTGGGATGACCCACAATCAGTCTGTTTCTGCCTTCTAATGCTTAAAATCAACTCTGCTCTTTATGGTGTTGTCCCTTGTACCATGGGATTCTGCAAATCTGTCATGAAAAGCTAAAATAAAAGCAAAGAACAGGCTTAATATATGCATCCTAATTAGCTTAATGGAACCCCTCCTTGTGTATCACTGTAAACATCACATTTGACCTGCTTTTAGAAAGGTCATAGTTTGGCTTCTTTAAAACCCCAAAGCAAGCTATATTTAAGCAATGGATTAATAAATGTGACACAGTCACTCACTGAGAATTTTTTTTTAAGCATCTGCTTTGTACCAGGAATGGTGTCAGACTCTAAAAGTACAGAGTAAATGAAATTGTGTTTACCTCAAGGAATTCACAGTGCCATGGAGATTCAGGCAACAAAAGTCCAAGGTGATAGGGGCTGTAAAGTAACTAGCAGGCACAGGATGGGGTGGGAACTGCCAGAAAGTATACCTGACCTCCAAGATGCTCTTTGGGGAAGGGATTCTGGGAAAGGTGATGGAATTTTGAAATACTAGCCAGGTAGAGAGGAGGGAGTGGAAAGTCAGAGTGTGTTTAGAGAGCAGGGTGTGAAAAGGTGCAGTTTCTCCAAGGAAGTGTGCCACTGAGACTATGTACCTGACATCTCCAGAGCAAGGGTGTGAGGAGATTCAAGGCAAGCAGGCTGATGGGATACTGAGTAAGAAACAAAATCTTAATGGGTTACGAAAAGAAAGAAAGAGAAAGAAAAAGCCCAGGTACATTGTAATCTAGAGGCCAAGTTTATGTTTTGGAAAAGTCTTTTCTTCCTTAACTCCAGGTTACCATTATTTCAAGAACTGTTCTTTTTTGTTTTTGTTTTTGTTTTTTTGTTTTTGTTTGTTTTTTTTTACCAGCTATGAATATAGGTCCTGAATAAATGACTTTTTAAATTAAATTCTGCAGAATAAGAAACACCAAATTGAAAGCAGAACCCAGATGAAATGGAACAGTTGAGTATAACATATCTTAATTTTCAGAGATATTATCAATGTTGTCACTACCAGACACCTATTGTTTCATTAGGGTTGGTAAACTTTTAAGGATTGGCAAACTAAGCTGTGGAAGGAGCTGAGATGCCCTTCAACAGACGAATGGATAAGAAGATGTGGTCCATATATACAACGGAATATTGCTCAGCCATCAGAAAGGATGGGTACCCACCATTTGCAACCACGTGGATGGAACTGGAGGAGATCATGCCAAGTGAAATAAGTCAAGCAGAGAAAGAAAATTATCATATGCTTTCACTTATATGTGGAACATAAGGAATAGCATGGAGGACATTAGGAGAAGTAAGGGAAAAATGAAGGGAGGGAAATCAGGGGGAGAACCATGGACTATGGGAAACAAACTTAGGATTTTAGAGGGGAAGGGAGTTGGAGGATGGGCGAGTTCAGTAATAGATATTCAGGAGGACATGTATTGCAGAGAACATTGGTGTTATATGCAAACAATGAATCATGGAACACTACATCGAAAACTAATGATGTCCTGTATGATGACTAACATAACATGGTAAAATAAACAAACAACCCAGCCCCCCCCCCCAAAAAAAAAACCCTTGGTAATGTAATGCTAAGAGATGGTAGTCTTCAGGGACTCTAAGACAAGCCTTAGCATATAGGATCATCTTGTTTTCTGATTCTTATTGGCGATATTAGATAGAAGAAAAGGTAAAGACCTTTCCAGCAGGGAATTTCCTGTGAAAGACTGTGTGTCCAGGCTGGGGATGGAGAATGTAATTTGGATCCAGGCTTGGCTTGGGGCTAAGTGGAGTCCTCTGGAGTTGAAGGGTGGACTCCCAGCTACTCTACTTATTTGTCAAGACTTATTCTCTGTGTGTCTGTCTTCCATCTGTAAAATAAGGATACTTACTACAGCCTACCACTTGGGGCTATGTGAGAATTAAATATAAGTTAGAGCATGTTCAGCACTTAGACCCATGCCTGCAGGGTGAGAGGTATGAAGGAAAGAATGGAGTCCAGGAGGCAGGGATCCACATGACCTATTGGTGATCCACTCTCCATGCTGAACAATGGCTCTCTAAGCAGAGACAGGGATTGCCCATGGTGTGAGAGTCTTTGAATGTTACTCTGCTGAGTCCACTGCCCTTCCTGGGGGAGATACACGAAGCAAAACTTTGCCTCTGGGAAAATTGCATCTTTGCCACACCTGGAAGTGTGCTCTACTGGCTTTGGATTTTCTTCAGTTGACATGCGTTCGCATTATTCTCTACTCTGACTGAGACTTGAGGGGATTCCATGTAATTCCTCTGGCTCAACACAAATGCACTGACACTCATGCACACTCAGATATGTGCACACATATGCTCACACTTCATTCTCACCAGGGTCCCAAGAGGTGAAAAGCCCACATTAAAATATGGCAGGTTTAGGCTCTGAAGCACCCGGTGATTTCTCTCTGCGTACAATGGCCTGATTGTGCAGGCTTGCCTCAGTCCTGTGGCAGGTCGGCAGCTCAGCTCAAAGCTCATCTTAAACAAACGCCTCCAACCTTAAACCCAAACAATACGGCTGCACTCCTGGAACGAGGTCTATTTTCCTAGCATATCTGGTTACAGCATTTTAAAAATGAGCAACCTCATTATCAATAGTGTTCCTGAGAACCCAGCATTCTTTTAGAAAATGTTAGCTCTCCAGGGCTGGCAAGAGCTGCAAAATACATGCATTCTCTTGCCTGCCACCCCACCCTCAGGTGATAACCAGCCAACCCCAACAACCTGGCTTAGCAAAAATGAACACAGGACTCCATTTTGACTAAGGAGCTGGGGTCCTGGGTGACAGAGGGAGGGAGTGGGGTCACCTTCCCCAGTAGTCTTAAATAGGAGAGACTTTTTACTTGTACTGAGTCAGCATCACATTACAGTGAGAACATTGAGTTAGAACTTGGGTCTTGTTTCCCAGCTATATAGCATGTAGCATTGTGTAATCTCCCACAAAGCATTACAATTTTCCAAGCCTCCATTCTTCATCTGGGAAATAGTGATTATTGGAGGACCAAATTACATAATGTATGTAAAAGTGCCTTCCAAATTAGAAGGGCTTCAACATGTAAAATTACCCTGTTCCTCTTAATAGGATCTTTCCTTGTTTCACACATATGTGGGTATGTATGTGAACACATGGAACTTTCTTATTCCCTTCAACAAGTCACAAATTCTTGAGTTTTGAAAGACAAAAATTAATTTGAAATAAGTTTTTATTTTATTTTATTTTTATTATGTTATGTTAGTCACCATATAGTACATCATTAGTTTTTGAAATAAGTCTAATATGAAAACACTGCTCTTGATACGATGCGGGGCAGAGAGTAGGCATTAAATAAATGAATTAAGGAATAATTAAATTATTTAGTTCATCATCTCCTATTTAAAAATGTAAGGATTTATTTTCAAATTCCAAATCCCTCTCTCTCTATCATGTCTGTCTATTGTGTGTGTGTGTTTCATTAGCTTCAAAGTATGAGTATCTCCTTCCAGAAAGCTAGTTCTCAGTGGTTTCTTATGTTTGAGGGAGCTTAGTGGATTGCATATAGCATGGAATCTTCTCTGAGATATACCATTCAAAGTCCTGCCCTTTGCTAGCTGTGACTTTAGTCACATTACTTAACGTCTCCGAGCTTCAGATATGACATTGGTAAATTGGGTCAATGTCTACCCCACCAGGCTGTGGTGAAGATAGAATGAGATAGTATATGCAAAGCATCTATTGTCATACCTGGCCCTTATTACCTATTCAATCCAAGTCTGACATCCTACCAACATTGTGAATGGGAAAGGAGGAGGGAAGGGAATAGCAGACATATGATAGGGATGATACATTCAACAGGAGTTGGTGAGAAGGAATGGCCTTTGAAGACCTTTCTAAGAATAGAGCCAAGCCCTATGCTGACACAAACCTAAGGATACAAGGAGTATGAAATCAGAGTTTTGAGACTAAGTATATACTCCCACTCCAATGAGAAACCAATGGTTACTCAAGACTGACCTCCCAGGAGACCATTTGGAAATGGGCTTGTCCAAGGAAACAGTTGAGGTTTTGACTCTAGGCAGGTGAAGAACTGAGATAAGAAATGGAGAATATGTCATGAGCACCCTTTCTTTCTCCATTCTCTCCCAAGGTCATGCCACCAAGTCTCAAAGCATTAGATATCTCCCATGTCCTGATGACTGCCAAATTTTTACTTCCATTCTGGGCATATCTCACAAACTTGAGGCTTATTTTTTTTAAGATTTTATTTATTTATTTGACAGAGAGAAACACAGCAAGAGAGGGAACACAAGCAGGGATAGTGAGAAAGGGAGAAGCAGTCTTCCTGCCAAGCAGGGAGCCAGATGTAGGGCCCAAACTTGAGGCTTATTAAGTTAGTTGTCTACTTTATATTTCTCCCTGTATATCTATTTATAGATAAAATTACAGATATTAACTTAAAAAGTACAAAACTAAGTTTCTGGTCTTCCCTCCTCTCTTTCAGTATAATTATCTCCTAGTATCCCTTAGATATCATGATTGGGTCTATATATTATTACATAATTTAAAAATCATTAATAGAGCAACATACATGAGGATCCAGGGACTACGTTCAGCCCTGGGAAAATTGAATAAAATAAAAGATGTTCCCTGCCCTCAAAATGCTCCTCAAATAGTAGATTTAGACAGTAAGTTATCCTAAAAGTATTTTGTTTCACGTCTCCCATTGTTATATATACTGTAGACAGAAAGGACAAAGAGATGTCTCCACAGAGTGATACTGAGATGACCTCTTGAGCTGCTTCTTGAAAGATGATGAAGAAGTTGCTGTGGGTATTATAGTGTTCCTGTTTTCAATTAATTATCCTTGACCTATTTGAGAAGACTTTATATACCTGCCCCATAGGTCAGCTTTGGCCATGGGACTTGCATTTGACAAATAGAATGTGAGCAGAATTTTTGCAGGCTATGTCTGAGCAGAAGGCTTCAAAGGAATCACCCATCTGTGTTGCCCCTTTCCTTCTTTTGCAAGAATAATATGTTCTAGGGAGGGGCTTCTCCTTCAGTCTGATTCTCAGAATGAAGAAGACCCATAGTAAAAAGCTTCAGCCAGTGTGAAGATCAGTGAGATATAAAACTTTGTTGTTGTAAGCCACCAAGATTTTTGAATGGTTTATTACTACAGCATAAATGACTAAAGCTGACTAATAAAAATAGTGGTACCAGTACTGGACTATAATAGAAAATCCACAATGTATGCCATTGGCTTTTAGGTTAAATATTCCTACAGCAAGGAAACTTTCTTTTTTAAATTTAATTTTAAAAAATTCAATTTAATTAATATATAATGTATTATTAGTTTCAGAGGTAGAATTTAGTGATTCATCAGTTGAATATAATAACCAGTGCTCATTTCTTCAAGTGCCCTCCTTAAGGCCCATCACCCAATTACCCCACCCCCCATCTCCCCACCAGCAACCCTCAGTTTTTTCCCTATAGTTAAGAGTCTTTTATAGTTTTCCTCCCTCTCTGTTTTCATCTTATTTTATTTCCCTTCCCTTACCCTATGTTCATCTGTTTTGTTTCTTAAAATTCTTGATGTCTCCTGTTATTCAGTGGAGAAATATTTGGTAAACCTCTTGCTTGCAGTATCTTGGAAGGTGGATTGTGTACTGAGATTGTGTACTAGAACTAAGTCTATGTAAAATTCCTGTGTGACAAACCACCCAAGGCTCAGGGTACATAGAAGTAAGCATTTATTTTTTTATTCATGTACCTACAAGTTATCTAGATTCAGCTGATCTAAAACTGGGTCTGGCTGGGCTTACTGCCAGCAGTATATTGAGCCTATCTACCTTATGTGCTTCTCCAAGTCCTTGGAGCAGTGGTTAACAGAAGCATGTTCTTCTTGGGATGAAAGGTAGGGGCAGGGAGATACACTCCTCCTGCGGAGTTGGCCAAAGAAGTGGTAGATATTTGTTAAACCATGACCTGCTCTCCCATAGTATCTAACAAACTTGTGGCTTTAAGTGAGTAAGTAGGAAGGAACACAGCTATTGTAGTCATGTGTATTGTTTTATTTGTGGTCCAACAGTAAGTAGATGCTTGCCTTGGGCAAGCCACAATTTCTGTAAGTCTCATTTAAAAACAGTGAAAAGCAAGCCAGTAGTTTTTGCAAGGAATGGAAATTCTAGCTGACTCAAACAAAGGTACTGATCAGGTAATAGTGTTTCTCATCAGAAACATTTTGTGACGTCCAAGGGAAACTTAACTCTATCTGGGACTTAGAACAGAGGAATTGACAGCCCAAGGGATACTCTGTGCCCTCAAGATCTTCAGTTGCTTTTTCTGCAATTAATTTGCCTTAGATGAACCCCATGCGTCTGTTTCTGTTCTAGTGAACTTTAGTTACATGTGTGCTTGTGTATAGACACACATGTATTGCAGTCATATACACATACAACACTCCCAAATCTTTCTATGACATACAAATAGAATTTCCTTTGCTCCTTGGATATAAAGGGGGATATAAAAAGAGAGCTGTTCAACATGCAAGTCTTCAGTAGAGTTAACTAAAATAGAATTAACTAAGTAGAGTTAACTAAAAATATGGTAATTGGTGCAAAAATAGTTTTTCCTAAAAATTTGTCAAGTGGTAGCATTTCCAGTTTGGGTTGGTGTGAGGCAAAACAGAAATTGTAGTCAGCTGGAGATTAGACAAACTCTGAGAAAATAACAGATGTGGGAAGATTTGGGTTGGGAGGAGAGTTTAAATTAAGTTTGCCTAAATCTGATAAGCTCTATTCCAGACCCAGGTGACCAACGTCCTTATTCTGGACCCCCCCACTTCAGAGGGCCCCTTTCTGGCTCTCCTCCAGCTGGGACCTTCCTTTTGGAGTAAGGAGTTTTCATCAGTGATATGCACATTTGGGACACATGCCCTTCATGGTATTCTGGAATCTCCTGTCCAAATGGTTTCAAGCTGGTTTCCTAGGTCTGCACAGTTCTCTTGCTTAAGACCCCTGAAGACACCCTACAGTGTGTATACTTCTAGGCTAAAGGAGTGGCTAAGGAGATTTGGTAACAGGAATGTTACCGTAAGATTACTACATTCATGTGAGCCCTTCCTGATGTTGGATGGAGCTGGGATGGGAAGAGAAAGGATATGGACAGAAGCTTCCAATGGTACTCTTATCCCAGACCCTGAAAATCCGAGAGAAAGGCTTGTATCTGAAGGACAAGGAGGCCCCATCTGACATCCCACATAATATAATTTAAGGATAATTGCAAGGTCCTGCCTATAATACAGGGAATACTTTAGATAAGACTGCCCTGAGAATTAACCACAAACCTCCTTCCTAACTAGTATAGTAATGAGGCCGCAAGAAAAATCCAGCTACAATTTTAATTTTCAAAAGCTCATTATGCATTATGATCTTGTAAGAAAAATATTCCATATGAAGCCATCTGTAAAGTGAAATGGGTAAGGCTGGTTTCTCACACAAGGCAGTAATTTCTTCACTTGGAATGCTAGCAATGTTCTCTCCTTGGAAAGTTTATAGAGTTTATATCCTGCCTGTATGCCTTTAATAAAGAAATGTTAAATATTTAAAAATAAACTTTAATAGGCTAGAAATACATATCCTCCAGGTCTTTTGCTTCTTTAAATATCCTGAAGGCTATAAAATCCCCTGGGTTGGACTGAGTGCCATGTCACAGTGTGCCCACATCACTTAGTTTTGGGGGTTTTCTCTGGTTTATGGGGCTGCATCTGGGGCAGGGAGAAGATTCTGGGCACCACTCATTTATCTGTGTCTATCATCTAGCTACAGTCTTCCTGCTGCTTGATGGAGTGAACCAAATGCTTTCCAGCTTCCGTGCTTATTTTTCATTGCCTGAAGAGGCTTCAACTCCCCATTATGTGTTCACCGTCCACACAGGACTCTTTTTGTACAAAGCAGTGTTTGACCTCTCATTCCCACTATCCCTCATCCTTCTCCAGGGTTCTTCTCCTGACTGTAGAAAGGAAGAGTACTGGGCTTGGAACTAGATGGCCGAGATTGCAAATCCAGTGCCCTTCATTGACTAACTGGATAATATCGGGCAAGTCAGTCAAAACACTCATATTAGAAAGAAGCTAGGCATTTCCTTCATTTATTCTTCTGCAGGAGAGACACCAGGAAAACTAAGATGTAACACCCAGGTAAACAGAGTGAGTAATTTACCTTGCGATTTCTTTCTTTTTAAAAATATTTTATTTATTTATTTGACAGAGAGAAAGATCACAAATAGGCAGAGAAGCAGACAGAGAAAGAGGGGGAAACAGGCTTCCTACTGAGCAGAGAGCCCAATGTGGGGCTCAGTCCCAGGACCCTGAGATCATGACCTGAGATGAAGGCAGAGGCTTAACCCTCTGAGCCACCCAGGCACCCTACCTTGCAATTTCTTGAAGACATTCATAACACCTACCTTTCTTTCTCCCTGATGAGTAGTGAGGATTAAACGTGGGACTGTTAAAACTGGTCTGCAGATGCAAGTGATCAATTGTGGTGGAATAGGTAAGTGCCAAAAAAACCCCAAACAACAAACAAAAAGGGCCTTATTTCAGTGTTCTGTACACAGTTGGTGTACAATAACTGCCCGAGCCAGGTAAATCTACCTTTCCATTATTTGTAACTGCTGTTTATTTTTTGTAATCTCACCCACAACTTCCTTTAGAAATACATGCAATAGTGCAAGGAGGTTGAAGTGAAATACAATAAAGTTTGTTTTGATGATTTGAAAATGGGATCCCCCTGGGATATCTCAAAACCAGGGTCAGAACTTCAGTCTTGGAATAAGTGGATGATCATTCACATTCAGAGAAAAGGAAAACAGTGGGGGATCTCCAGTCTAACAAGAGATCATTGTACGTGGATGGGGCAAGGGAGTCAAGACTTAAAATCAGAATAATCTGAATACAAATCATGACATAGAAAAAGGAAATTTTCCACCTCTACAAACTCTATGAGCCATTGATTTGAGTTACAGATATGCTTTTCTCTCAGCAGAGATATATTAAGACCATATGTGAAGATAAATATTCTGCTTGGAGCAAGATAGGAAAACAAAAAGTCAAGAGCATGTCAGCGGGGTACCTCATGGGCTGCCGTGTTTCCACCCACACTAAAGAATACTCAGAACCACAGGAAGTTTAGGTCCTGTTCGCCCTTTCATTTGCTCATTTATTCAGCAAATATTTATTGAGTTCCTGCTGTGGGCTGGGAATTCAGAAGGAAGCAAAATCTGGCATGGTCCCTGTTTTCATGTGTGTTAGTAAAGGACACTGACATGAGTCAAATAACCCTCACACAAGCCATCCTTAGTTGTAGCAGTGATGGTTGCTAGGAAGGTAAGGCAAAAGATACAGAAGGAGGCTATGCAGAAGAGATTTGACCTCGAGAGGGAAGACACAGTTGGTTATGCTAAAGATGCAAGGTTTGACCTCTGCTCCCACTGTTACATCTCTTTCCCTGTACCTTCTTCCCTTCCCTTCCCTTCCCTTCCCTTCCCTTCCCTTCCATCTTTTAGGGACTTTTGACTACATTGGACCCATTTGAATAACCCAGGAAAATCTTTCCACTTCAAGGTCCTTAACTGACTCACATGGAAAAAGTCCTCTTTGATATGTAAGGTAACAGATTTGAGGGATTAAGATGTGGATGGACTAGCTTTAGGGAGTCATGACTCTGCCACAACACCAGAGCATCTGTATTTAAACCTGAGGAAGTATGGGAGAGTAAGTGATATATGAAAAGCCATTTTCAACTTTAAGTGACTGGAGACAATAGCCTAACTGCATCAAGCTCAGTTGAAGAAAAGTGTGGGGGAGACCTGGATGGTTCAGTTGGTTAAGTGTCTGCCTTCATCTCAGGTCATGATCTCAGGGTTCTAGGATCAAGTTCCATGTCTTATTCCCTGCTCATTGAAGAGTTTGCTTGTCCCTCTGCCTCTACCCCCCACACCCTGCACTTATGCTCTATTTCTCTCTCTCTCTCTCTCTCTCTCTCTCTCTCTCTCTCATGCTCTCTCCATGTCAAAGAAGAAAACGAGAAAGAAAGAAGAAAGAAAGAAAGAAAGAAAGAAAGAAAGAAAGAAAGAAAGAAAGAAAGAAAGGAAGGTAAGGAAGTGGGCTCTCAGCAGGAGCAGAGCTAAGTAAATGCAATGCAGAACCCAGAACTTAATGCTTGAATGAAATGTTTATGGTGTATAAGCCTAGTCCACTCTAAAGGCAAATAAAATTCTTGATAATCCAACAGATTTGTGAATTGACTTGAAAGTGCATGGATTCTGGCACTTTGCCTTGCCATGTATATAATAGGACTGCCTGTGACAATCCTGGGGTGTTATTTCTCTAAATGCATCACCCCTGCTCTTGGAGAGAGTCTGTTTTCCTGCTCCTTTGAAGATTTTAAGTGTGTGCTGTTTATTAGAATCATGGTCCACCCCTCACACATACCTCTTCTCAGAAGAATCTGTGGTTTAATCATATTTTATATTTCCCTAGTAGGATTTTTCCAGTTCTAGCTTTCTCAGTTTGCTTTTATGGTAATATTTTTTTCCTTCTCTCCTCGCCTTCTTCAGGCATAAAACATGACTGCCCCCTACAGCCCCCCAAACTTGATGGAAAACTCAAGAGTCTTCAGGGGCAGAAATCAAGGGAGAGTAGAGAAGAGATTCCATACTGCACTTCCTGTGCCTGATAGGCTCAGTGGCAGTCGCTGTTGGCAGTGCTTTGCCAAAGTTGCCCCAAGGCTTCTATTTTCCATCTGTTTGCATGGTATGGGGGAGACACCCTTTGCATTCTCCTAACTTGCAAGAGGTAGATAATCACATCCTATCTCAGGAGAGATGATGTGTGATAATGTATGCAAGGCATTTATAACAGGACCAGCATCCAATAATCTTTTAATAAATGTTCACCAAGGGGCAGGATGATGATCATCATCATCATGGATCCTCATTTATTTTAAACCTCTTGAACTTCAAAGAGGTGGGGACATTTTAAGAAGAAAAGCAAAACAAAACAAAAACCTCTTAGTCCTTTTTCCTAACTTCGCTGTATTGATAAATAAAATTCCAGTAACTTACCCTGCTTATTGGCCTACACATAACATTTTTCTCGAATTTAGTTTCAATTCTTTGTTACTCATGTCTTGGTTGGTTTCCATCAGTTATCATCTCTAAGTGACTGGCTGCTGTGTGAGGTTGCTTATCAGATAATATCCTCTGGGGAGTAACTCTCAAGTGAGAATTCTATAGCTTCCAGTTCTTTAGATTGCATTCCTCCCAAAGCACTTCTTTCAAAATGTGAACTGTGAAACATGTTGAACAGTTCTGGCTTAAATGATCAGGTTGCAAAGTTCCCTCCTCCTCATAAGTTGGACAGTTCAAAGTGGGTTGTGAAGATGACCTGCTATATGTTCTGCCCCCCAAATAACCAAGTTGATTAGAGACAGGCCAGTGTCTCAGATTTTCCTGAAGACCCCTTCATGACCCTTCTGCTATTTCATGCCTTGCCCCCAAGCAGCCCTTTCCCATCTCCCTCAGAGGATCTAAATGTTTGTTTACAAGACTCACAGAGGGAAAGAAGAAAAAGAACACCAAGATGATGGTTCATTGTTCGGTGCAGCCCCTGACAACAGAACCCTCCTGGTTTTGCAGCCCATAAACTGCTCTGTAAAAATTAAAAAGCGTGAATTTACAGGGCCTAAGAGGAGCTAGGAGGTAAAGACCCATCTCCAACCAATGGGTCAAGCATACTGATGAAGCAGGAATATGAGGCCTTGCCAATTTCTGGCCAATAAAATATCTTCCCTGCCTTCCCAGATCCTTGACCTTTTCTTTCCCACGCAAAACTAAGTAGAGACACAAATGAAGGGGAAAGGTCAACAAAAAAGCAGCAAAATAAAACAAATACCCAGATTTCCCTGGCCCTTTAGGGAAATAGTTGGGTCACAATGGCCTCCCTCCTGGGCCCTTTATTCCTCTGTGGATCCATTGGCCACCCTGCCTGATTAAGCACCTCGTGATTTTCCATTTCAGGGAAGCCTGGGTTAGTCACTAGCGAAGATTGTTGCTAAAAGACTTCCAGCTGGAAATAGAAGACTAAGGTCCTGTGGAAATAGGGGAGACTGAGTGAATCCTGTGGAATGATAGAAGAGACGTAGGAAGAGGCTTGAGAGACATGGCTGGGCTCTGCCAGCTTTGTAATTGGCAGGTCACTTTAAATATCTTTAAATCTCAGCTTCCTCATCCCTAAAAAGAGGGCAGAGGGCTCGGAATGGATCTTGGGATTTCTTCATCCTATATCCTCTAGTTCTGAATCAGGTCTGAGACCCAGGGCAGAAGGGGTAGCAGGAATTGTTAGGGTGAACAAATGGGACAATATGGGACTGAAGCTCTGAGACTTTGGCTTAACCTTCTCTATGACCACCATTACTTGCACGTTGCCCATTTATCTAACTCTGGCCAAGATTACACTGACTTGTATTCACATGGATGGAATACTTCCAGTTCTCTGAGTTTGAGACAGAGAATGAGAGCAAGGATGAGAAAAAGAGAAAGAGAATGAGATTGAGGATGGACAAATCTGGATTGGATAAGAGGAGTAACTCTTATGGAGGTACCAAATACTGAGGAAGAATTATGATAACATTCCTTGGTTTCTTCTCTGAGGATAAGAAGTACTTCCTCTGTAACTTAAGGATGCATCCAGTTATCCAACCCACACAAACTTCCCACGGAGGCTATGAATTTGAATTACCACCAGTCATCTTGTGGCATGTTGTATACATGGAGCTTAGTGGTGGAGTAAGTTTAAATGAGTTACTATTTGGGTAATGAGTTGCTGAAGAGTTATCTACCCAAATTTAATTTGATGAAAACAGATATGCCATCCCCTTGACTAGAACCACTAGAACACAGAGAAGGCATCAGTTACGCCGCCACTGGGTGGGGTTGGGCTGAAACTGAGAACTAGATGTTCAAGGTTCATCCAGACCAAGATGTAGATGTAGAATAGGGATGGTCCTAAGTGGGCTATTCAATTAAAGGGAAAGTCAAGACTGTCTTCCAGAGATGTACCAATTCCAGGATGCTGGGTGCAATGAGAGAAATACCTAACAAGAGGTGAGCTCTAGTTTCCTCCCTTGAATTAAATAATCTCTGAGGTTCAGAAAATAAAAGTTGCTTATTTAAGGCCATATAACTGGTTAATTGATGGGCTGAAATTAATATCCAAGTTCATTCATTTCTTTACCAATAGGTATCAAGTGTACCTATCTGGGCTAGATGTTATGTGCTTCAGTCTCCTGGCACCTGCCCAGTTCTCTTCCTGGTGGATCATGACACTTGATTCCTATTAAAGGCACAAAATTGGAAAAACTGCACACTTATTTCCTTGCCAAACCTTTCTTCCTTTTGTTAAGATAATGGGATGGAGAAAAAAGTATAGGTGATAGATGATTTCCATTTTGAATGAGAATAGTGATTATGAGTTAGGGCTGAGATCTCTATAAACACTCCCAAAGTAGACTAAGCTGTTTCACCTAGGTCCTTTTACCAAAAGGGTGCAGTCTCGGGGGCTTTACAAGGAGTGGGGGTATGTCTCAGAGCCAAGGGGACATATTTAGAGGGGATATGCAAGTCAGAGTCTCAGAGAAGTAACTCAGAAGAGCAGATATTTGCTAATGCTCAGTTAGTCAAAGATGTTCTAGAAATAATATTTATTGCCTCTCTTTAGTACAGTCTTGAGTTTGGTGGTTATATATTTTTTTCCTTGCTCATTTTCTTCCTTTGTTGCATATGACTTCTACATCCAAAATGGACTTTGGAGCTTCCAATATATACATCTGTGTGTATGTGTGTGCGAATCTGTCAAAAGGAGAGTGTCCTAGCCTTATTATTCAGGCGAGTTGGGGCTCAATGAGGTCAGCTGGGTTTTAGAATTCAGGTCAAGACTCCTACTGGCAGGGATCAGTCACATCCTCCAAGTTTACTAGCCAAGTGCATGCTCTCCTGAAAGTTACCGAGCTGAAGATAAACATGGAGCCTGTAATAGCTTTTGCACTTGGTGTCCTTTTTTACATGTTCCACAATTTAAATTATATTGCTTCACTCCTGTATTCTTCTAGGTCTTTCAGAACAAACATTGAAGTGGGGTAGGGGGAGCAAACTGCCCTCTTCTCTCCATCCTTCCCATCCTTCCTGAGTGACTCACTTCAACTGGAACAATTGATCTTAATCAAGATGGTATGGCAGTAGAATGAAGATATCCACCACAAAGCTCCTGGGTGCCAGAGACCTGGTGAAGCAACCAGCTCTGACTGCAGTGGGGGCAGCCTGGAACTATTTAGTTGTTTTAAAAATAGCAGTTTGCAGAATTAGAGTTGCTCATATATGCAGGATGGGCAGCAGGTCAAGGGTTGTGAAATGCCTGTACTCATCATCAAGTGTGAGCAGGCACATTAATAGTGTTGGCTGGAAGGTGATATAGGCCACTGGCCCCAAATAATCAACTCCACCTTCTCTGGGGGAGACTGAGGACAAATCATTTCTCATGTTTGCACTCGTGTTTTTCTCTGAAGAACTCAGAGCTTCCGTGAGTTTAGCCTTAACCATTATCCTCATTTTCTGACAGGTACAATTACTCATCTCCTCTGCTTTCCTCTGCCCATCTCCTGTTTTGTTTTTCTTTGCATGGGTCACACTTTCCAACAAGTCAGGGCTACATTTGGTACTCTAGAAGCCTGGGTGAACAGAGTGTGCTTCTTGCAGATAGCTTAGCAAGTCCGGGGATGACCAGGGAGAACCACTTCATCACCTTAAGAATGTGGTCACCTCTTATAATTGGCAATTAACTGGTCAAGCCCTCATTAACAGGAAAATTAGTATTTCTCTCTTGAGGTCCAAGAACTCTGGGGACATAGTCCAAAGGGCACAACCTTGTTTCCAGATACAGCACTGGGAGAGAACTGAGTGTACTATCTGCCTAATTCTAGATGTGTCATTTTATCTCAGTCCACAGGTGCCTTTCTTAAAAGCTCCTCTGGTACAGACTGATTCTCTGCACTCTGTGGTTTTGGGGGCCCAGATATGAGGTCACACATGGGAACCAAGATTCCAGCCACAGTGACTCATTATGTGGGGAAGTCTGTATTAGAGGTGGTGAGGTGGTGGTGGTGGTGTGATTTTGGGGGAGAGGCCGGTAAAAGAGGTTTCCAGTTCATTTAGGTGAATTTTGTTCTTAGAGGCTATGGTACCCTTCTCTCCTAGCAGATATCAGCTGGGACCATCCCAGTCCTCCTGATATTCTATCTTAGTCTAGTCAGGCCACTGTAGATGGTCTAGTCATGGTCATCCCAGTCCTCCTGATATTCTATCTTAGTCTAGTCTGGCCACTAGTAGTCTAGTCAGGCCACTACAGAATACTGTAGATTGGGTGGCTCAAACAACAGACATTTATTTCTTGCAGTTTTGGAGCCTAAGAAATTCAAATTCAGATGCTAGTAGATACAGTATACAGTGAGAGCTCTCTTCCTAGATGGCAGATGACCTCTCCTCATTGTGTGCCAACATGATGGAGAGCCGAGAGAGAGGAAACTTCTTGTGTCTCTTCTTATAAAGGTACTCATCTGACTCATGAGAGCTCTGTCCCCATAACTTGATTACCTTCCAAAAACTCTACCTCCTAATACCATCATAGGGGAGATTAGGATCTCAACATATGAATTTTGGGGACACACAGACATCCAGTTCATAATATGTTCCAATAATGTCTCTCCTCCAGGGGCTCTTCAGCCTCTTTCCCCTCTTCATATATCATGAAAAGTATCAGGGAATTAGGATTTCTTTATACCCTTTCCCCAGAAAATATATTTGCTGGCTTTAAATTCACAAAACTAAGAAAAGTCCAATTATTTCCCCTATGATCTGCTATCCAGTGTCTTTCTATCTTCTCTTCCAAAAAGGAGTTTCACTTAATGATTTTCTATATTCTGCCTTATCATACACATTGTTGTACTGGGAAAAGAAAGAAAATATCCTTTGGTTGCATTGCGCTCCAGTGCATTCCACAGCAATTGATTGTATTAACAAGCACTGGGGGTTCTATGCAGCTGATGAGTTATTGAACTCTAATCTGAAACTAATGATGTACTATATGTTAGCTAATTGAATTTAAATTAAAAACAAACAAGCAAAAAACTCCATGTCATTGGCTGGAAAACAGAGGTCATGATTTAAGATCAAACTCCCCTGCCATCCCTTCATATTGGGTGAGTCAGTGCAGGTGCCTACTGGCACAAGTTTCCTAAAGTCTATTTTCATTTCATAACACAGACACTTCTTGAGGACCGACACTCTGCCAGGCACTCACTGAGGTTATTATAGCAGAAAACAGAAAACATTGAAGGTACTTGCAGTAATTATGTAGTCTAGTAAAGTGGGGTTATGTGCATAAGCACCCATGATATAAAGTAAAAAAACGACAGATTGAGTACCCTTGAAAACAGCCAGATGCAAAAACTATTGTGCTACTTCTTTAATGGGGAGTGCAAAGAGAAGAAAAATGTGTGAGGAAGGAAAGGAGAACAATTATAAGTGGGTGTTTATCCAGCAGAGCAGGACACCCCTTGACAACAAGAGTAACCAATGGCTCAGTAGCATAGGAGTATCTTCCTAGAAGCCTATGAACTACAGGGGCTCAGGAAAGTATATGATGGATTGGAAAAGGAGCGTGGAGAAGTTATTTACTGGTCCCTGTCTCCTATTGACCAGAGCTTCACTGCAGGATTCCTTGCCCTTATAGTTTTATGAGTGCATATGTTTCGTGTATCCCTCATTGATTTAATGTCTCAGTAGCAACAGGGATATACCAAAATGGAAGATGAGGGGTTCAAAACAAGGACACAGAAGTCACTGTTGGGTTGTGCTCATATGAAGTTGGTCAGAGGCCACACAGGGCTGCTTGCCTTGGTGGAAACTGAGGCAACTAGAGCCCCCTGAAGCACCCGAGAACTGGGGAAATCTGAGATGATGCATGATGAGAACGTGATCTGGTAATATAAGTCAGGTCTAATGTGCTTTGGGGATTTAGAGAAGTAATTGTTTCTTAGAAGGGGCCTGGGAGTTGAAGGAATATTTTGGAAAAGGTGGGCCTTGAGTGGTTGCAGATGGGTGTGGTTGGGGGTGTATATTCATGTGGGGTAGGATTGGGTGAAGGCATCCTGAAAAGGGCACTATGATTGCAAGTACATGAAAGGACAATACTGAGGATGAGTGAAGAACAGGGCTCTGCTTGGCCAGGGGATGGGAAATGTGAAGGGATGTTGAGGGATAAGGGTGAAAATGTAGTTGGAGCAAGATGGTAGAGCTGGGATGAGGAGTTTTGATTGTAATCTTCTAATGATGGGGGACATTGGGCCTACTACAATAAAAGTTTTAATTCAAGAAAGTGAGTCCCTCTTCTTCACTAATTCTGTTCTGCATAGTCAGCCAAATAATGGCATTTTGAACAAAAATATTATGAAGATTCTTGAATACTAGGCATCTATGGAATATACTTAAAAGTTCAGTATACTGTCTTTTCCATTTGTCAAAAGAATACATTGAGACTTGCAACACATAATTGAGATTATTACTTTTTTTTAAAGGTCTTTATTTATTTGACACATAAGAAGAGGGAGTGGCAGGCAGAGGGAGAAGGAGAAGCAGGTTCCCCACATAGTAGGGGGAATCCAATGCAGGACTTAATCCCAGAACCTGGGATTATGACCTGAGCCAAAGGTAGTCCCTTAACCAACTGAGCCACCCAGGCCCTTGAGATTCTTACTTTTATTGGTTCTTATATTGGGAGTACAAGGGATAGAGCTGGCTCAGGTGTGGGCTAAAGCTGAGCTCAGATGATGTGGTCAGGATTCTACACTCTCCACTTCTTAATCATCTACCCTTCTGTCCTGGCTTCAGTCTCAAACAAGTAACCCTCTTGTGGTGAGAAGGATCATCAGTGGCTTTAGGTTTCAGCAAGTTCCAAAATTGACATTAATTGGAAGAATAGAATGTTCCATTAAAAAAAAAAGTGTTGAGGGGGAAGGATTCTGTCTAGAAGATGTGGAAACAAGAGACAACAGTTGTCCACCTCCAAGATCAGAAATGTAATGGGTTTATTGAAATTAAAACTTACTTCTCAACTGAGCTGTCTCTTGGAATTGGTGATGGAGAGCATAGTGGTGGGAAATAGTCATTACTTTTTTTTTAAGTTTCCTGGACAAGACAGCTTAGATTAAGGTCTAGACTTACTGAAAGAAGTCCTGTTCAATGTTTTCAAAAAACAAAAACAAAAACAAAACAAAACAAAAAGGCAATCATAGCCATACCCCACATAGAGTGTTCCTTATTTCAGCCTTTCTTCTTTTGGGGAACTAAAGAGGGAAGCTTCCCCTATGCAGATTCCATGAGGAGGAACTGGTACTGGAACATGGCCTTCACTACCCAGCATTCTGGAAAGGAGCTTAGGCCCTTGCATCAGAGGAGTAGACTTAAAATTCTCTTAGAGAATGAAAGATGGCATGTCACCATTTTGGGTTTTTGTTTCTTTCTTTCTCTCTCCTACTTGAATTAACATGAAGTCAAAACCAGATCTTAGAGCAGAGTTGGCTGCCACATAATTTAGACATGTTTGCATAACATTCTGAAAATAATTCAATAAGAATAGGTTTTTCTTGGAATTTATTACTGCCTGGCAAACTACAGCCCAAACACAACAACTTTGTTCTAAAAAGGCCTGAGACCCAGTAAATGGAAATGACAGTGGCAGAGTGAAAGGAAACCCAACAACCAGTCAATGTTCATTATCCATGATGGTGTGAAGCAGAAATAAAAACATAAGGCAGGAGCAGGGATAGACACAGCCTGCATTTCATGTTCCCCATTTTATCCCAGGCTCAGCAGCAGCTGACAGGCCAAGGTGGCAAGAGAAGGGCATCTTAGGTCTCCCAGAAATGATTCTGAAAAATTCCCTCTTGCTGTATTTTTCTGCATCTGTAGCTGAATAGTTTTTTTTTTTTCTTTTGGGTTCTGATGGAGAGGACCCACAGATTTAGAAAATAATAAACTGACATAGACATATAGAAATAATAATAGCAATTTCTGAAGACAGGAACAGATCAGTAAACCTATATCAGAAGATCTGGAATGATTTCAGCCTCTTCCATGCTCACTGGGACAAGCAATGTCTCCCCTTTTAATATGGGGGATGATGATAGGTAGTCTGATCATAGTGAGAAACATTATTAGTGTAGTATTTCATAGCTGCTGGGCATTTCAAAATCTACACAATGTATAGGAGACCTCAGGTATAACTCTGGCCCTTTCATAGATGGGGGTTCCTTAGTCATCACTGCTGATAAGCCAAAAGCTAAAGTCTTTGTAGGGCATACTATGTGCTCAGATCATCTGCCTGTGGTTCAGTGTGGAACCTTTGGACTCTTCCTCACTCTGGACCTTAATGACTATGAATGCTGTGGACAAAGTTAGGTCTCTGCTCTTTTAATGTTGTTGTCCCCAAGCCTCTTCTCTTCACAATTTTCCCTATCTCCCTGGTTCACCTCCTACATGTCATGTGGTATATTCTACCAGATGTACTTCCTGGAACTCATGGCTTTAGCCTAGACTTCTCTTCTGACCCTTGTTGTCTGCTCAATCATGTGGATGTCTTAGAGCACCCCATATGCACTTGCTCTAATCTGAAACTAGAGTTGTTCTACTTCCTCTTCTCTGTCACAGTGTCTTAGTGAGTTCAGGTCACTATAACAGAATATCATAGACTGGGTGGCTTAAACAACAGACACTTTATTCTCATAGTTCTGGAGCCCAGAAGTCTGCAATGATCAAGTGTTGGCAGATGTGGTGATGGACTTCTTCCTGGATTTCAGATGGTCACCTTGTTGCTGTCTCCTTACATGGTGGTGAGAGGAAGCTCTGGTCCCTCTTCCTCTTCTTATAAAGGTACTAATTCCCTCATGAGGGCTCCAGCATTGTTATTTCTTCTAAACCTAATTGCCTCTTAAAGACTCCACCTCCTAATACCAACAGTGGGAGTCAAGGACTCAACATATGGATTTTGGGGCAACACAAACATGCAGTCCATAACAAATAGTGAATGATTCCATTATCACTTCAGGTGCTCAAGCCAGGCGTCCAGAAGACAGCCTTGCTTTCTATTTCTCCTTCACCACCAATTTTAAATATTGCAATTTTTTTCCTGGCTTTCTGGCATTCTGGCTTCTGTCACCCCTCAAATGTGTCTACTTTTCTCCACATCCTCTCCAACACTTGTTGTTTCCTGTCCTCTTAATTTTGGCCATTCTAACTGGTGTAAGGTGGTATCTAAATGGTCTTGACTTGAATTTCCCTGATGGTTAATGATGATGAACATTTTTTCATGGGTCTGTTATCCATTTGTATGTCTTCTTTGGAGAAGTGTCTGTTCATGTCTTCTGCCCATTTATTGAATTGATTATCTGTTTTTTGGGTGTCGAGTTTGAGGAGTTCTTTATAGATCTTGGATATCAGGTGTTTATCTGTAGTGTCATTTGCAAATATCTTCTCCCATTCCGTGGGTTGTCTCTTTGTTTTGTTGACTGTTTCCTTAGCTGTGCAGAAGCTTTTTATCTTGATGAAGTCCCAAAAGTTCATTTTCACTTTTGTTTCCTTTGACTTTGGAGACATGTCTTGAAAAAAGTTGCTGTGGCTGATGTCGAAGAGGTTACTGCTCATGTTATCTTCTATAATTTTGATAGATTCCTGTCTTATGTTGAGGTCTTTCATCCATTTTGAATTTATCTTTGTGTATGGTGTAAGAGAATGGTCGAGTTTCATTCTTTTGTACATAGCTATCCAATTTTACCAGCACCATTTATTGAGGAGACTGTCTTTTTTTCCACTGGATATTTTTTCCTGCTTTATTGAAGGTTATTTGGCCATAGAGTTGAGATTCCATATCTGGGCTCTCTACTCTGTTCCACTGGTCTATGTGTATGTTTTTGTGCTGGAATCATGCTGTTTTGGTGATCACAGCTTTGTAGTAAAGCTTGAAATCAGACAACATGATGCCCTCAGCTTTGTTTTTCTTTTTCAACATTTCATTGGCAATTTGGGGTTCCATACAAATTTTATGATTGTTTGTTCCAGCACTTTGAAAAATACCAGTGGAATGCAAGTTGGTTCAGCCACTTTGAAAAACAGTGTGGAGATTACTCAAAAAATAAAAAATAAAGGTACCTTATGACCCCACAATTGAACTACTGGGTATTTATTCCAAAGATACAGAGATAGTGAAAATAAGGGCCATATGTACCCTACTGTTCATAGCAGCAATGTCCACAATCACCAAACTGTGGAAAGAGCCAAGATGCCATTCAAAAGATGAATGAATAAAGAAGATATGGCCTATATATATAATGGAATATTACGCAGCCATCAGAAAGGATGAATACCCAACTTTTGTGTCAACATGGATGGGACTGGAGGAGATTATGTTGAGTGAAGTAAGTCAACAGAGAAAGTCAATTACCATATGGTTTCACTTATTTGTGGTACATAAGGAATAACATGGGGGATGTCAGGAAAAGGAACGGAAAAGTGGACTGGGGTAAATCAGAGGGGGAGATGAACCATGAGGGACTGTGGACTCTGAGAAACAAACTGAAGGTTTTGGAGGGAGAGATTGGGGTGATGTATGAGCCTAGTGGTGGGTATTAAGGAGGGTATGTATTGCATGGAGCACTGGGTGTGGTATATAAACAATGGATCTTGGAATGCTAAAAAAAAAATGTCTACTTTTCTGTATTATTGCTACCAACATGCTAGTTCAGGTTCCTATTTTTTTTTTATTCTGGCCTATGGTCATAGCCATCAGATTAGTCTTACTGTTTCTAGTCTGTCCCCTTCTAATTCCTTCTCCATGCTTTAGCCCAAATGATGTTTCTAAAAGGCAAATCCCAATGTGTCTTTCTTCTACTTCACATTCTTCACTGGCTTCCCCTTGACCTCAAGATAAACTTTAAATTATTTTTTTTAAAGATTTTATTTATTTGACAGAGAAAAACACAGCCAGAGAGGGAACACAGCAGGGGGAGTGAGAGAGGGAGAAGCAGGCTGCCTGCCGAGCAGGCAGCCCGATGTGGGACCCGATCCCGCGTATCTGGGATCATGACCTGAGGCGAAGGCAGTCACTCAACCAACTGAGCCACGCAGGCACCCCTAAATTCTTTAAAATTATTTATAAGCCTCCCTCCTCAGCTTGTCCCACCCCTATTTTCAGCCCTCTTTAGTACCTTACATGCCCTTACCTTACATGCTTCAGAGATCGCAATCTTCATAGAAGATAAAAAATTTCTTCTGTGCCTTTGCCAGGCACTTATCCATCCTTCAGTTAACTTTTATTACCTACAGGAAGCCTGCCTGGATCTTCAGTCTTATTTAACTTCAGAGAAAGAGGAAATTCCTAGGTCCAAAGTAGAACTATTATCGGGTTATTTTCCTCTATCTAAGTGACTTTTCTACAAAGGGGGAAGACTCATCAGTCCTGAACAAAAGAAAAGTAAGCTTTATTGTCATCTTTTGCCTCCAGTGGACCCAGTGAAGGGGGAGTAGGAGTTGCTAGCCCATGGTAAAGGAGATTCAGACTTTTGGGCAACATGCAATCACTCAGGGTTAAGGGCATCTGGCATCTCAGCACTTATAGGTCACCGTGGGGTTTGGGGTCCAACTTTCCTGGTTGGGGGAAAGTTTGGCAGGTTCACCACTAGGTTCTATCAGCTGTAGTAGCAATGACATAAACAATGAGTGTGCAACCTCCATGAAAGGAGCAGAAGTCCCTCTCAGATACTGAACTCTTTCAGAGCAGCCAAATCACCATTTACAAATAATCACAAAAATTCTTAAATATTATATGGCTAAAGCCAGTCACATTCTAATAAATTCAAAGATAGTATGTTGGCTACTGTACTTTATGAGAAATACATCATCTTGTCCATAACTGAAGACTATATTTTAATTGATTTAGAGAATATTCTGGGGACCAGAAAGAGTCTCATTACAAGATAGCATTTTCCTGAGAAAAAAGTCCTGAAAAGGGAGATTTTTCTAGGGACTCCTATGCAGTCATCTTCTTGGGTGGAGTTAAATGCACTTTCCTGTTCTGGGGTACCATGTATCTGCAACTTTCCCCAGCATATCTCTTGACTTTTTGCCAAAGGATACTACTTCTCACTCCCATCAGAGCCTAAACTCTGTAAGTGTAGGGACTTAAAGAAATTTTTTTCAATGCTGTATCTCTAGTTCCTGAGATGAACTATGTGCTCAGTAAAAATTCTGCTTCTGCTCATGACATTGGTAGGAATGGAGAATTAGGTCCCTGCATGTATGCCGGTGTTCTATCTGAATCAGACTGCCCTGTTTGCTTCTGCTCAGGACATTGGTGGGAATGGAGAATAAGGTTCCTGCATGTGTGCTGGTCTTCTATTTGAATCAGACTGAACAGTGCTTTTATTTCAGGGCACAGTATTCTACCAGGGAAGCTACCCTGTCCTTGGGTTAAGAGAAACAAACAGAAAGAAGCTTATCATTGGACCAACCATAAAATGAGGTAGGGGGGAAACAGAGAGAGGTGACATTAGAAGCCCATAAAGCAAGGAGAACTTCCTGTGTGGGCTTAGAGGGGCTGCAAGTAGGGCAGCAGACACTTGATCAGTTTCTCTTGTGTCACCTTGTGTTTCACCAGCATTAGACTGATGGAATATGTTCCAAATCCAAACACCTCATGTCCCCGAGGCCCTGGTGATCTTGATGAATAATCTCCACTGTGAGACAGGCTAAAGGCACTGCCCTGTCTGTATATAAATCATGCCATCTCTCCCCTCACCCATTCTACCTATCATGCCCTCAGTCCCAACACTTTAACTCCCTTTTGTGCCAAAAACTATTAGGAAGACATTAAGGAAATCATCCCAGCAAGAGTAGGACTGTAGGAGAAACACTTCATTCATAACCACCTTACCTCTCCCTTTGCAAAAAGGAGGGTGAAATGAAGACTCCAATGTCTTGGAAAAATTCAGCATCTGGGAAACATGTGCTAAAAAAGGCTATGTTTCTTTGTCTCCCAATCTTAGGTGAAATGGATGGCTCCACTGTGAAAGGGCAAGTGTGCAGGGATGGGGAAACTATACATTGCTGCTCTTACTTGGCACCCCTGAATACCCCCAAAATGGACTATGGTACTTGTGGAGGGAAAGAAACCACAGCGGCTAAGGCACATATTAAGATCCTACCTGTGGATCCAGATTCAGACTACTGAAGTTTGAATCCCACTTGCACTACAGCTATATGGTCCTGAGCAGGTTTCTCAACTCCTATAAGCCTCAGTTTTTTTTTTTCCCTGTAAAATGAGGATAATAATTACACCTAAGTGAAGGATAATATGGCATATTAAATAAGCTGATAAATAAGCAAGAAGAGGCCTTAGTAGAAGGAATAACACCTAGAAAGTTCTCTAGTAAAAATAGATTTATTAATAGTGATTCTTTGAAGAGCATTTAATGTGTCATGATTAAATTAATATAAAGACATTCCCAGAAATATTAAAAGAAAATATGACTTTAAGGAAATTTCCTGATTATACAAGATACCTAAGATTATATTCAGGATACACAGTTTGTTTATCCTTGTTGTTTAGGGGCTTAATTGGAAAGTTTTTGAAGCCTTAAGTCAAATAACCTCCCTAGTCTGTTTGTCTGACTGTGTGCCTGTCTGTGTCTCTTTATCCATCCATGCATCTATCTATATCATTTTGTAGTTATTTAAGCTGATAAAATCTAAGAACACTGTAAGCTGTGAAACCAGAATCAAAACCTAGAACCCAGAGTTTTTGTTCTCTTATCCACTGCTATTTATGCCCATACTCACAGTTCCCAGTGAGCTTTTCAGGCACACAGGGAGGGCTTTCTACATGCCATTTGCACTCCTCACCCTGAAAAGTGGGCAAGATTATTTCCATACTGCAACTGAGAAAACAGAAGTTTGGATAAGTATATTGAGTTGACCTTGAGGTGATGGTGGCATGAATCTTTCACCACTTGAGCTTGGATGTATCAGATGCCTCTGAGAAAGTGCAAGTAACCTTCTCTCTAACAAGAGAAGGGAGGATGTAAGAAAAAAGAAGGGAGGTATCTCTGAAGGTCTGTCAACTGATATATCCTGAACATCTGAGAGCAAGGCCAGGCAGTTAACAGATGGTCCATAAATACTTACTAGAAAATGCTAAGTGAATAAACAAATATTAAACATAGTAAAAAGCCAAATGATTTTTAAAAATTTTAAAACTCACGAAAAGCATTTACATTATTAGTTTGCCTCCATTAGCATCTTATACTGGTCACCATCTCTTTTTTAAAAGTAATACTTATTGCTTTTATTATTTACAGAAGCAACAAAAATTGGTAAAACCAAAAAGGTATAAGAAAAATTACACTCTATATCTCAGAGGTAATAATACATTCATCTTTTCAATCCAGAAAATATCTCCTACCCTGGATTTCTGTATAATCAGCACTTACATGTTTCTGAAATAAAATCATCCCTGAATTTCTGATGTCCACCATCATCTTCTGTATTTTTTACATTGGTAGATTCATTCATTGTCATAATTTCCACTATACCCTTACGTCTCCAATTTTAGCCCATCCTTTCCCCAAAGCTCTGGTTCATCATTTTGGTTGCTTTACTTGTCAGCCTCAGTGTCTTTCCTGCTGATCAGAAATGGAAGAAATTATCTTCTCTTCTCCTGGCATGCTCATTTCAGTTAAAGACCTCACCATTTTCCTGGGCACTCCATCCAGAAACCTCTGTCATTAGTTGCCCTTTCTCTTCTTGACTCAGCACACCCACTTAGTCACCAGATCCTGGCAAGTATACCTCCTCATTTCAGTCCCACCTGTCCCTTTCTGAGACTAGTGCAAACTTATACATTGTTGTTTGATCAACCATCTTGAAACTCAGCTCATTTCACCTCTCTCCACTGTCCATGGTTTCACACCATTGAAAAATAGAGCACCTCAAGACTCTCATTACCTGACTTGAATTAATTTTTTACTAATTTCCTCCAACTCACCTTTATACTATAGTACCAGCATTTCCAAGTTTTCAAGACATGCCTAACTCTTCTCTGCCTCTGTGTTTTGCTCATGCTATTCCCTCAGCCAAGAAGCCACCATTTTGCTCTTCTTCTTCTTGCAATTTCTGAGCTGGGATAGAAAAGGTGGGTACCATATGCAAATATCGCCTCTCTGTCTACCCCAATACCCAGAACAGCAATTTCTGTCTATCCTCTGAGCCCTAAAACACTAAAACATTTTCATGTTTGGATGAAAATTGTGCTTGTTGCATCCAAAGTTGTATCACCATTTTAAATGAAAATACTGTGTCCAGTTCACTAGCTGTGAGTCCTTTAACATCCACACCTAGTCAATGTTGTGGAGGAGCCAAATGCAGATATAACACCTCACACCTATTGCAGAATGTTAGTTTTTACTCCGTCTCTTCCTTTCCCTCAACTTTCTTCTTTTTTTAATTTTTCTAAATTTATTTATTTGACAGAGAGAAACACAGCTAGAGAGGGAACACAAGCAAGGGGAGTGAGAGAGGGAGAAGCAGGCTTCCCACCGAGTGGCCAGCCCCATGCGGGGCTGGATCCCGGGTCTCCGGGATCAAGACCTGAGCCAAAGGCAGTCGCCCAATCAACTGACCCACCCAGATGCCCCTCCCTCAACTTTCTTCTTTTCTGAAGGTGGTCTTTGGCAAGATTTCCTAGGTATTAACATAGTAATTCATCAAAATTATCCTATGAAAGGCAGAGTTTATCAGCACAAGGACTAGCTTGAATAGTTCAGCACTGCAGGGTAGGGGGTGAATAGGGAGCTCAAGAGAAAATGGAAATCAAGACGTTCTAAGGGAAATGGCACTTCAAGTGAGATCTGGTGACTGTGATGTCATCAATATAATTTTTAATGGCATGAACTGGTGGGTATTTCTCCCAAGAATGAAAGAAGTCATCTACTGATGGGGTATTTCTCTTAATTCTCATGACCTATCTACCTTGGGCAACTGTCCCAGACTGACTTGCATGTTGGTAAAGCTGGAACTGGGATTCTTTTCTTTCTCTGAATCATTTAGAAGTGTGTTTATCTAAAAAGTCACAGAAATCCTATATAGTTTAAAGATGTAATGATTTCCTTTTGTCATACAACAAGAAATCCAGAACTAGACTCACCAGAAGTAGGGATAGCAAGAAATGCAGAAGTGGGCATACTATGGATCTGAGATCTATCAAGAACCCAGGGTCTTTCTCCTCTTTGTGTTTCAGAGCATATAATTTTTGCCTTCGTATTCACAGGGTGTCTGCTGAATGTCCCAGCTCCATATCTGTGTTTTAGGCTTGAAGAAGGCTGAAAGCCAAAAGGTTTTACTTGAGGCTATAACTATTTATTCAGACATTCATCTATACCATGTTGACTGAATTTGTGTCACATGGATAATCCAGGCTGGATGATGACTAAGAAAATCAAGTAGTTAGCTATCTAGCCTCTTTTACAGAGAAAAGCAAGAGAGAAGTTAGTTAGAAATGATTTTTAAGTGAGCCAAACTATTTTGGTTACTATACCCTCTGAACCTCCTCTACCACTATTAGGGTCTTTGAAAACAGTAACATGCATCTAAATTGCATATTAAAATGGCATAGCAAAACTGGATTCTTGGACATGTATGTATGTCAGTATGTATTTGCATCCCTGCTCTCATGTTAAGAATTTTGCTTATGAATCCATTGGTATATGCTGAGATAATTTTATTTCTGTCATTTTCTTACACATTAAAACTAGGGACATAAGAACTTGTTTTTAATTAATCCAACTCTGGAGACTCTAAAGGAATCACCTTCATTCCATCAGGAGATTGTAGATGTTGAAGGAACACTGTTAAGGAATTGGAGGGCCCTGCCATGTGAGACTAAGCACCACTTTTTTTTTTTAACAAATAGAGAAGATATTATTTAGACTTTAATTTCTATAGTCTTTAGTTTAAGTATATGGTCCTTAAAAAAAAGTTGCTTTTCAATTTCTTTGGATTAATATGTAAAGGGAAATTTAAATTTTGGACTTTAATTGCTCCCTGGGAGTTCAATACTGGGAGACATTTCAAATTCAAGTTTGAGTCACTCTTATTCTGCTGACATCATATTTAAGATTATATTGCCATTAACTTTTGATGAATTGTATTGGTCATCTTGGTCAGTGACAACTTAAGTTGGGACATAGACAGGGAAATGGATTTCGAGCCTAGGGTATTTCATTAATACACCATTCATACCCATTTGAGAGCCTGCCAGAACAAAGGTGAAACTGTCCTCCATGATCCAGGGAATCTACACAATGGAGGGGAGGTCAAAACAGAGAGGGGCCTCACAAAGCAGGAAATAAAATTAACCTGACAGAATCTAAGGGGACAGTCTAACTCCCAGTAGACCACAAATTCCATTCTAACCAATGGTTTACAAGAACAAAATCTTGAGAGTGTTGGAAGAAACATGTGCCATTCCTCATATTTTCAAAAAGGGGAGAACATTTCCATCTCACTACTCAGAAAAGAAAAGTAGGGAAGCACTCTCCTCTCCTTATCCACCTTTGTCTTAAGTGATGTGTGATTAGGTTTTAGGACTTAGAAGCCTGTGACTCAGTCTCTTCTGAGTTTACTTTTTCATGAGTCTTTGCCCTTTCTTTCCTGTTGACTCATGAGGGTCAGAGACCAGGTGTGACTAATTGCTAGAAGTTGTCTAGAGGACAGACTTTTCTTAACTGTTGGGGTCAGTGGTTGTGAGAGAGTGAATATAGGGGAGAAATTCTTCTCAGCAGAGCCTCACACTCCACTGAGAATAGGTCCCAAGGTCTAGGTCTGCGTACTGAGAAATATTGAGAAGGTGAGTTATGGCTATGGATCCAGGCCATACTTTCCCAAGTAATTTTATTAGCCATCAGGCTGATGTTTTTCCCTTCCCATCATCTGAGTCCTGCATCTAAGTTTCAGTTGGTGCCAAAGTGAGGTGGAAGAGATTACAATAACTATTATCTCTAGATCCCCAACAAATATTAACAAGAGAAATGTTTGCTGGTTTAGTAGAAGATTCTCCCTGAAGAATCTGACCAGCCACACATTCAGAGTGAAGAAAAAAGAAAAGAAAGAAAAGGAGGGAGAGAGAAGGAAAGGGAAAGAAAAAGAACAGGAGAGAGAGGAAAGGAGGGAGCGAGGGAGGAAGGAGAAAGAAAGAAAAAAAGAAAGAAAAGAAAGAAAAAGAAGAAAGAGAGAGGGAAGGAAGGAGGGAGGAAGGGAAGGGAAGGGAAAAGGTAAAGAAAAGAAAAGGAAAAAGAAAAGAAAGGAGAAAAAAGAAAAAAAGGAAAGAAAAAAGAGAAAAGAAAAGTTATATGCATGTATAGTATTTGGTGGCTATATCACACTATCAAGCTGACCTGACACCTTTATATTAAATGATACTTTCTATTTAAGTCTTTCATGCAAATTGTTTCATTGTTACTTTAAGCCTGAGGACAATACACTAGAATGACCCTAGGTGAGACTGCAAATAAAGGAACATTTAAAGTATTTCCTTTGTGTTAAATGGAAAATTGTTAGGGTCACAGATGCCAGGATGAAGGATGGAAAAGAGAAACAAATCTAATCAGGAAATGCGAAAGCTAAGGTTTTAGCAAATTAACTCACCCTGATGACTCATCCCAGATGTATTAAGTTTTCACATTTTACAGCCTCTTCATTGAAAATACTAAATACCATCTGCCTCCAGCAGATGAGTTAATGTTAGTCTTAAAGCCTTAAATTTCACATTTCCTAATTCTTTTGTTTGGAAATAAATAACCTTTATGTTGCAGTGGCATGGTCTTGGGAATTCAGTTTCTTTGCCAACAATTGGGTACAAGAAATACAAAAATTACCAAACTGAGTTCTCAAGTTGTGAAATGTTCTGTGGGTCAAAGGTTGGTTCTGGGTACAAGCTGCCTCCACTGGATCCATCCCTGGGATTCTTTTTAAGATTATGTTCCTTGTCTTTTTAGCCAAACCTCAATTCTTCACTAAAGTTGAGCCCACATGCAACACAGGAAACGGGAAATACCTGTCCGGTTCAATCATGATCCTTGGAAAGTGCTTTCAAAGGACAAACAATGGCCCTTCCATTCATCCCTACCTTTGTCCTCAACAACACTTTCTTTTTCTTTTTTTAAGTAGAAAAATACTATTTGGTTTGCGAAAATATTTGGCTTTGCCAATTTTGGGCACTTCAAATAGGAATGGGGATAGTTATAAAGAAAATCCACCAAAAGTCTTTTTCATCCCAGTATAAGGAGGATGATAAAGCATAATTAAAGGCAGAAAAGGCTGGCTATGCTCTTGTGATTCCAGGGACCCAACAACAGACATGAAGCTATACCATGAATTCAATGGAGACAACAACTCAATCTCATTCTAAGACTAGATTCTGGTTCCAGGTTGGCCACTAACTTGTCACATCCTTCCCTGGGTCCCGGCTTTCCCTTCTTCAAGTTGGGGTAGGATTGAGATGGCCTAAGGAAATCAGTCTATAGATCCCACTGAGGCAGAATGCTTGAGTATGAAGGGAATGAATTTATGTATGGACACATGGTTATTGGTAAACTAGGTCGGCAGCCCCAAGACAAATGCTGAGATGATTTAGTATTGCTTTGCCCCAGGCTCTTTGTACTTAAATTCTGGCATTCCAGGCCACCTGAAATTGGCCCCCAACTTTCCGTCCAATTTCTGTTGCCACTTCTTTCCTATATAAGGGATTTTTCTGCCCATACGGATCTGCTATTTATGCTACCTCCCCTCATTGCTCACCCAAATCCCACTTTATCTCCTAATCACAAGTGCTTTTTTCAGTATGTCCTTCCTGACATGCCCTTGCTTAACCTTTTCTAACAATTTGATATGACTTATCTTCCTGTAAACCAGGGTTTCAGAACCTCAGCACTATTGGTATTTTAGACTAATATTATTTTGTGGTAGGACACTGTCCTGCTCATCGTAGGATGTTAGTAGCATTCCTGGCCTCTATCCACTAGAGTAGCACCCTTTCATGCTACCCCAAAGTTATGACAAGTGAAGATGTCTCGAGATTGCCAAATATATCCTGGAAGCATGAAATCACCTTTGGTTGAGAATCACTGTTCTAACCCTTCATCCTCTTCATGGTATTAATAGGTTCAAAACCACATAGACTTGAATTTGAATCATTTCTTACTCTGTGACCTTAGGAAAGTTACTTAACCTCTCTGGACTTTACTTTTCTTCTGTACAATATGAGAATAATAGTTTCTGGCAGGCAGAATTGGGAGGATTATATGAGTTTTAAGAATAATTCATGCATGTTTGGGATTCTCTGGCAATCTTTTGGAACAGCCCTGCAGAAGCTGGTTTGCAGTGGGCTTCAGGAGCCTTCTGAGAGAGAATTACCTCTCAAGGAAACTCTTGGACTTTTAGCAAACACAACAAAAAGAAAATACTTATGGGGGCACCTGGGTGGCTCAGTTGGTTAAGCGACTGCCTTCAGCTCACGTCATGATCCCAGAGTCCCATGATGGAGCCCTCCATCAGGCTTCCTGCTCTCACTCCCCCTGCTTGTGTTCCCTCTCTAGATGTGTTTCTCTCTGTCAAATAAATAAATAAAATCTTTGGGGCACCTGGGTGGCTCAGTTGGTTAAGCGACTGCCTTCGGCTCAGGTCATGATCCTGGAAACCCAGGATCGAGCCCCGCATCAGGCGCCCTGCTCAGCAGGAAGCCTGCTTCTCCCTCTCTCATGCTTATGTTCCCTCTCTTGCTGTGTTTCTCTCTGTCAAATAAATAAATAAAATCTTTAAAAACAAACAAACAAACGAACAAATAAATAAATAAATAAATAAAATCTTTAAAAATAAAAGGAAAGAAAATACTTATGTAGGGACAACTGTGCATCCATCCATTATCTACCCCCATTCATAATTTGCATGCATTCATAATTTAAAGTAATCCATAATGAAACTTAATGGATGGCTGGAGAGTGAGGAGTGATCTGGAGAACACCTTGGTGGCTCATATGTAACTGACATCAGGTACTATCTCTGTCATCCATGCCTGGGTTGCTGACATCATGGACACTATTATTAAGTGCTAACATGGAAGTTTAACTATACACGATGTCATTTGTTGCACAAGTGTCACTCATGTGGGATCCTCCTCCCTGCATGAAGAGAAGGGAATTGATTCTCTATCTAACCAAATCTTTTGGTATATGTTGGCACAAGAAGGGCTCCAGTAGTGGGGGAGCCACCTAGGAGTAGTAGCATTCAGAAAGAGCCATGTCTGTGGCTGAGTTCCTGGGGTGAGCTCTCATGCTCCATGGAGCCCCAAAGCAGACTGAAGATGTGCGCAAGTGGAGTACAGGTATAGTGCTGCCCTGCCTGGGCTGACACTATGGCTTCTTGAGAGAAGGTGCTGCACCCATTGGAACAGAGATACTTCTGGTTAATTCCTTGTGGAAGTGCCCTGGAGACTGAGAATTCTTCAGTGGACTTGGTCAGTGGTGGAGGTCCTGCTTTAGCTCAAGGATACAACAACCCTGAGAGACCAGAGTTACCACAATTACTATAGCTGTAGATATTTATGCATCTATACCACTTTTTGGACTCTAGAAAATTTGTCTGACACCCAATATGGTTAATTTTCTACACTTTGCCCTTGGGATAGGTGGTATTCTCCAGATACAGTTGACATTACCTACCATCTTCGCTTGCCATAGGGCTGACCTGGCTTGGACGGTTTTTATTCATCCTTTCCATTGTGTGGAACTAACTCTAGCAATCAGGTTGCCCTTCAGGCAGACAGCAAAAGCCATATTTACAGAAATTTTCATTAAGCATTTCATCCTAAGCAGGGAAGTAAGTGAGATACCCCGAGGGACATTTCACACTGAGATTTTGTTTGGTGCAAATGCCTAGATGATGTCAGTGATGACATCTGTAACTCACATACACTCTGGGACTTAAGAAGACCCCTTGCAGCGTCTGGTTTCCTGTGTTGGACAACTGGCTTTGGGAAATGTTAATACAGACTCAGCCATAGCATTGCCAAATCTTTTACTCAAGTAGACTGGTTCAATTTTATTCACATACAAGCATGTGTCATTTGATTATCATTAGCACAATTCACCAGACACTTCAGGCTCTTTACCTTCTGGGTGGATGGTAGGATTGCACGTCCTGGGGCCCTCTGCTGACTGGGGTAGAGCCATGTGACTACTGCTGACTGAGGAATTATGAGTATAAGTGGTGGGTGTCACATCCATGATAATGCGTTAATTGCTGGTAGGAAATCATTCAAGGTCTCTTTCTCTCTGCCACAGTGACCAGCAGTGTTCCAGATGGTGGTTTGCTTCCTGGGGCTGGATCCTAGGATGAGGATGATATGGGACAGAACATACAGCCAAGACACAGGAATGTGTAGCATGAATAAGAAATAGATAATTGGTTTTTTAAGCTACTGATATGGAAGGGGGGAGAATTGTATCACAGCACGTCTTGGCCCATATAGAATGAGGCATACCATGTAGCTATAGGTGTAATATTACTTAAGTACCTTCTATGTGCCATGTACTATGTTAAACTGTCAGAGAAAGATACGGAGTTATCAGACTCAGAAGCTGACTACCTAGCCCTCTCTCCCATTCCCATGAAAGCCCTTAAACATCTCCAATTCTGTAAAGTATAATTCAAAATCTTTTATTTGTACTCTCCCATTTACTTCTAATTTCTACTGGCCACACTATAGTTGCCTAGATATTAGAGGGTCTGGAAGATCTATTCTCAGTGTACATCTATCGTAATATATCCACAAGCAAGAGAGCATGTGTTTAAAGATGACAGAGACCCTGGAGTACATCCAGACCACTGGTGTCAGGAACCTCACATTATACCTCTATTTGCATAATGATACCTTACTAGGGACACAGTGACATTTTATTTACTTCAAGGCGCTGTCACATAAATTATCTCACTCAATGCGCTGGTACTTTTAGTCTGACGGGCCTGGTTTTCAATACAAAAGGAAAGTTCACACAGCTAACTGCTAGTGAAGACCTAGACTCTTTCCAGATTTTCACTCGACATGGTGTCAAGCCCAGGCTATAATGCAGGGTGCTAGGCAAAGATGCCAGCTACCATAACCCAGGGCAAATGGAAAATGTGGACAATATGATCAGATTTCATGCTCTGACACTTTTCACTTACCTCTCACCACATCATCCTGCTTGACTTTAACAAAATAAATAGTCTTTGAGTGGAAAAAAAAGGAGGAAAAGAAATAAAAGTGAGGATCATCATGTCTGAGTATTTGGAGATCATTCATCCTAAAGCTGAACTTTAACCTCCTTCTTCTAACCAGATTGATAGCCCAATCTGATCTCCTGTAAAAATTCATGACCAAAGTGTCAATGTCCATGCTTTTGTCATGAAACTGAAGAGCTCACTTAAGATATTTAGAATACTAGAATTTGGACTTTGGTTCAACATTTTAAAATATTCGCCTATGTGTTGCAAAAACAATTTCTTCTTCTTTCTTGCATTCTTCCTCTGTTCCTGCTCATCTGTTTCTTTTCCTTTCCTGCTTCTCTCCTCCTCTTCATTCCTGTCATCCTTATGAAGGTGTACAAACAGTCTTCTAGGCTACAGCAGGATCTGGGTTCAGAAATGTGAGGCGAGCCAATCTCCCACTTAGCAACAGGGTCCCTTTCGCAGAATTCTTGACAGAAGTATTTGGCCTCTGTTGAAAGTGTTCAGTGCTCCTTCGTTCCCCAAAGAGCTCATTCTAATGATTGATCATCTGAGTAATTGCATAGTTTTCCAGTTTTTAGTATTAGTGAGATAGGAAAAAGTGTACAGGCTGTTTTGCGTGAGACTCCCAGCTGCCTGGTAACTTCACTATGTTATTTTCCAGAAGTCCATGGGCAGAGCGAATTGCCGATGCATCTCCGCCTCCTAGGCAATGATTCTCTGATTTTTAGAAACCACAAAGGCTCAGTGTTTGAGACCACTCCTAAGGGCTTTAGTATGCCTTTTGCATTTCAATAAACTACAGTGAAGTGGGCCCCAAATTGAGTGTGATATGCAAGAAGACAAGTTTCAAAGCCCTCTCAGGACAGTTGGCAGCTGTTCTCTGAGACTCCCTGCTTCATCCAGGAGAGTGCTTTTTGATGACCTATGACCTCCACACACTTCTGCTCACTGGCCTTGAATTCCCCTGGCCTCCTCCTGTATCAGTGCTTCTACTCATGCTTTACCTTTGCCTACAACCTTCCCAAGCTTCTCCCAAATTCCCAACCTGGGCTTTTCTGCCTTATATTCAATTAATTTCTTTCTTTTTTTTTTTTTTTATTGTTACTAAATTTTTTTTTCCCAGTGTTCCAAGATTCATTCCCCATTCCCCACACCCAGTGCTCCACGCCTTAGGTATCCCCAGTACCCATCACCAGGCTCTCCCATCCCTCCACCCCCCTCCCTCCAAGTCCCTCAGTTTGTTTCTGTGTCCAAAGTCTCTGTTGTTTCGTTTCCCTCCCTAGGTTACCCTAGTTCCCATTTACTTTCCTTCTCCCACTGTCCTCCAGTTTAGCCCTCATGCACCGCAAGTAAGTGAAACCATGCGAGACTTGACTTTCTCTTCTTGGCTTATTTCACTCAGCATAATCTCTTCCAGTCCAATCCATGTTGCTACAAAAGTTGGATATTCATCCTTTCTGATGGAGG
>PITA01011359.1:0-67140 GCA_004023965.1 Spilogale gracilis | reverse complement strand
AAAAAAAAAAAAAATCTAAAAAAAAAAAAAAAAAGAAGGCATATTAAGCAACACTTCCTTTTTTGGACAAGAGGAAAGGGAACAAAAGATACGATCCTGCTGGTGGTGGTAGTGCCATGTAGGAGAGTGGAGAGCGTAGTTCTTCTGCTCAGTACCTGTTTATTGAACTCTTACTAAGTACCAGATAATCAGTAGTTTCTATTTACTCTGCATTGTAAGATGAATGCCATTTTCGAAGACGAGAATGTTTATATCTTAGAAGGGCAGTAAAAGTGGGGCGCCTGGGTGGCTCAGTGGTTGAGCCTCTGCCTTCAGCTCAGGTCATGATCCCGGAGTCCCAGGATCGAGCCCCACATCGGGCTCCCTGCTCGGCGGGAAGCCTGCTTCTCCCTCTCCCACTCCCCCTGCTTGTGTTCCCTCTCTTGCTGTGTTTCTCTCTGTCAAATAAAATCTTCAAAAAAAGAAAAAAGAAAAAAAAAGAGCAGTAAAAGTTTGGAAGAACTTCTGCCACCGGCTTTGTTGAAGGCCTCACAAAGACTGATGGTCAAAGAACCACCCGTGCTCAGTCAGTGGCTAGACTACTTGATGGTTAGGAGATTGCAAGGAAGAGCCAGTGGAGGAAGACCAAAAGTGTAGGTGACCTGTGGGTCGGTTGTTCATGAGAGCATGGTTAAAATGATTAGCCCTGGATTTCAGGCTTTTTAAAAATTTTATTGAGGTAAAATTCACTTAACATAAAATCAACCATTAAGCATTGTGAAGTGCGTGACCCGGTGGTATTGAGGGCCTTCATGGTATTGTGCGAACATCATCTCGGTCTAGTCCCAAGATATCTTACCACCGAAAAGATAGTTCTTTCCCCATGAGGCAGTCACCGGCCATTCACCTCTCCTCCTAGCCCTAGGCAACCATTAATCTATTCTCTATCAGTGTGGATTTTCCTCTTCTGGGTATTTCATATCAAGAGAGCCATGCAATATGTGGTTGACTTCTTTCATTCAGCATGATTTCAAGGTTCTTCCGTGTTGTAACGCGCGGCAGAACGATATTTCCTTCTGCTGCCAAATAATGTTCCATGCTATGGATATGCTACATTTTATCTATTCATTCACCAGCAATGAATGTGGGTTCCCCTACTTTCTGGCTTTTATGAATAATGCTGCTACGAACGTCGGTGTATGCATTTTTGTGTGGACATGTGTTTTCATTTGGGGCGGTACATATACCTAGGGGTAGCTCTATCTTCATATACCTGAGGAACTGCCAAACTGTTTTCCAAAGCAACAATTTTACAGTTCCACCAGCAGTATACCAGGGCGCTCCGTTCTCCACCTCTTTGCCAGCTGTTGTTATTTGTGTTTTGTTATACCCTTCCTTGTGGGTGTGAAGTTGTGGTCTGCGTTTCTGTAATGACTAATGCTACTAAGAAACAGCTTTGCACATGCTTATTTACCGTCTGTACATTTTCTTTGGTGAAGGGTCAGTTCAGCTCTTGCCCATTTTCTGTTTAGATTGTTTGTTATTTTAACGTTTAGAGAATTCTTAATATATTCTGGATGCATACCTTTGGTCAGATATGTGATCTATGAATACATTCTCTCAGTTTGTAGCTTGTCTTTTCATTCTCTTAGCAGTGTCCTTTGCAAAGCAGAGGCTTTTTTAATTTTTTTGAAGACCAAACTGCCATTTTTTTAAAAATGTATGTTTTATGCTTTTTCATGTCCTAAGAACTGCTTGCCTGACTTTACTTTCTGAAGATTTCCTCTTTTTTCTTATAAAAGCTTTATACTTTTACATTTAACATTCATATCTGTGATCCACTGAAGTTAGTTTTTTAAAAGATTTATTACTTATTTTAGAAAGAGAAGAGAGTGCATGAGTGGAAGGAGGGCAGAGGGAGAAGGAGAGAGGGGAAGCAGACTCCTTGCTGAGCCGAGAGCCAGATGCGGGGCTTGATCTCATGACCCTGAGCCATGACCTGAGCCAAAACCATGAGTTCAGAGGCCCAACATTCATAAATTAGGAACTTAGGTCAAGGCTTGTTATTGATTATTATTTGCCTCCAAATATTTAATTGTTCAGTAACATTTGTTGAAACACGATCCTTTTCTCATTTGATCGGTTAGGCATCTTTGTCACACAAATTGTGCTTGTGCTCGTGTATAGGCTCAATTTCTGGATTCTCTGCTGTGTCTCCTTGATCTGTCTGTCCATTCTTTCTTCAGTACAACACTGCCTTGATTATTGTAGGTTTATAGGAAGTCTTAACATTGGGTAATGTGAGTTCTCCAACTTGGTTCTTTTTCAAAGCTCTTTTGCCTGTCTAGTTCTTTTGTCTTTTCTTTTTTTTTAATTTTATTTTTTCAGTGTTCCAAGATTAGTTGTTTATGCCTCACACCCAATGCTCCATGCAGTATGTGCCCTCAATACCCACCACCAGGCTCATCCACTCCTCCACAATCTCCCCTACAAGACCCTCAGTTTGTTTCTGAGTCCAAAGTCTCTCATGTTTCATCCCCCTCCCTGATTTACCCCAATTCACATTTCCTTTTCTTCTCCTACTGTCCTCCACATTACTCCTTATGCTCCACAAGTAAGTGAAACCATATGATATTTGACTTTTTCTGCTTGGCTCATTTTACTCAGCATAATCTCCTCCAATCTGGTCCATGTTGCTACAAAAGTTGGGTATTCATCCTTTCTGATGTAGGCGTAGTATTCCATTGTATATATGTACCACATCTTCTTTATCCGTTCATCTTTTGAAGGGCACCTTGGCTCTTTCCACAGCTTGGCAATTGTGGCCACTGTGGCAAGGAATATTAGGGTACATATGGCCCTTCTTTACATCTGTATCTTTGGGGGAAATACCCAGTAGTGCAATTGCAGGGTCATAAGGTAGCTCTATTTTTAATTTTTTAAGGAAACTTCACACTGTTTTCCAAAGCAGCTGCACCAACTTGCATTCCCACCAACAGTGTAAGATGGTTCCCCTTTCTCCGCAGCCTCTCCAACACTTGTTGTTTCCTGACTTGTTAATTTTGGACATTCTGACTGGTGTAAGGTGGTATCTCAATGTGGTTTGATTTGAATTTCCCTGATAGCTAACGATGGCGAACATTTTTTCATGTGTCTGTTAGTCATTTGTATGTCTTCTATAGAGAATTGTCTCTTCATGACTCCTGCCCATTTTTTGATGTGATGATCTTTATTTTGGTTGTTGAGTTTGAGTAGTTCTTTTTTTTTTTTAAGATTTTATTTACTTATTTGACAAAGAGAGAGATCACAAGTAGGCAGAGAGGCAGGCAGAGAGAGAGGAGGAAGCAGGCTCCCTGCTGAGCAGAGAGCCCAACGCAGGCCTCGATCCCAGGACCCTGAGACAATGACCTGTGCTGAAGGCAGAGGCTTTAAGCCACTGAGCCACCCAGGCACCCTGAGTAGTTCTTTATAGATCTTGGATATCAGCCCTTTGTCTGTAGTGTCATTTGCAAATATCCTCTCCCATTCTGTGGGTTGCCTCTTTGTTTTGTTGACTGTTTCCTTTGCTGTATAGAAGCTTTTTATTTTGATGAAGTCCCAGAAGTTCCTTTTCGCTTTTGTCTCCTTTGCCTTTGGAGACGTGTCTTGAAAGAAGTTGCTGTGGCCGATGTCAAAGAGGTTACTGCCTATGTTCTCTTCCAGGATTTTGATGGATTCCTGCCTCACGTTGAGGTCTTTCATCCATTTCGAGTTTATCTTTGTGTGTGGTGTAAGAGAATGGTCTAGTTTCATTCTTCTATACATAGCTGTCCAATTTTCCCAGCACCATTTATTGAAGAGACTGTCTTTTTTCCACTGGATATTTTTTCTTGTTTTGTTGAAGATTATTTGACCATAGAGTTGCAGGTCCATTCTGGACTTTCTACTCTGTTCCATCGGTCTATGTGACTGTTTTTCTGCCAGTACCATGCCGTCTTGGTGATCACATCTTTGTAATAAAGACTGAAGTCAGGAAACATGATGCCCCCTGCTTTGTTTTTCATTTTTAACATTTCCTTAGCAATTCAAGGTCTTTCCTGGTTCCATATAAATTTTAAGATTGTTTGTTCCAGCACTTTCAAAAATGTTGGTAGAATTTTGATTGAAATGGCATTGAAAGCATAGATTGCTCTGGGCAGTATAGACATTTTAACAAGGTTTAGTCTTCCTATCTATGAGCACGGAATGCTCTTCCACCTTTTTGTGTCTTCTTCAATTTTTTTTCTTGAGTATTCTGAAGTTTCTCAAGTACAGACCCTTAACTTCTTTAGTTAGGTTTATTCCTAGGTATCTTATGGTTTTTGGTGGTATAGTAAATGGAATTGATTCTCTGATTTCCCTTTCTATATTTTCATTGTTAGTGTATAAGAATGCAACTAATTTCTGTGCATTGATTTTGTATCTTGCCACATTACTCAACTGTTATATGAGTTCTAGTAGTTTGGGGGTAGAGTCTTTTGGGTTTTCCATATAGAGTATCATGTCTTCTGCGAAGAGAGAGAGTTTGAGTTCTTCTTTTCCAATTTGAATAACTTTTATTTCTTTTTGTTGTATGAGTGCTGTGGCTAGGATTTCTAACACTTAGTGGTGAGAGTGGGCATCCTTGTCTTGTTCCTGATCTCAATGGGAAGGCTTTCAGTTTTTCCCCATCGAGAATGATATTCGCTGCGGGTTTTTCATAGATAGATTTTATGAGGTTGAGGACTATTCCCTCTATCCTTTTTTTTCCTAATTGAAGAATTTTAATCAGGAATGGATGCTGTATTTGTTCAAATGCTTTTTCTGCATCGAGAGGACCATGTGGCTCTTCTCTCTTCTCTTATTGATTTGTTCTATTATGTCGATTGATTTGCGAATGTTAAACCACTCTTCCATCCCAGGGATAAGTCTCACCTGGTCCTGGTGGATAATCTTTTAAATGTACTGTTGGATCCTATTAGCTAGGATCTTGAGAATATTGGCATCCGTATTCATCAGGGAATTTGGTCTGAAATTCTCCTTTTTGATAGGGTCTTTGATTTGGGGATTAGAGTAATGCTGGCTTCATAGAAAGAGTCTGGAAGTTTTCATTCTGTTTCTATTTTTTGAAAGAGCTTCAGGAGAATAGGTGTTATTTCTTCTTTGAATGTTTGGTAGAATTCCCCAGGGAATCTGTCTGGTCCTGGGCTCTTGTTTTTTGGGAGGTTTTTGATCACTACTTCAATCTCGTTACTACATATTGGTCTATTCAGGTTGTCAGTTTCTTCCTGTTTCAGTCTTGGAAGTTTATAGGTTTCCAAGAATGCATCCACTTATTGGCATATAATTGTTGCTAGTAATTTCTGATGATTGTTTCTTTTCCTTGGTGTTAGTCATGATCTCTCCCCTTTCTTTCTTAATTTTATTAATTTGGGTCTTCTCCCTTTTCTTTTGGATCAGTTTGGCCAATGGTTTATCTATATTATTAATTCTTTCAAAGAACCAACTTCTTGTTTCATTTATGTGTTCTACTATATCTCTAATTTCTAACTCATTGATCTCTGCTCTAATCTTAATTATTTCCTGTCTTGTATGTTGCATTGGATTAATTTATTGTTGATTTTCCAGTTCTTTAAGGTGTAAAGAGAGTTGGTATATTCGGGATTTTTCAATTTTTTTGAGTGAGGCTTGGATGGCTATGTATTTCCCCCTTAGGACCGTCTTTGCTGTATCCCATAGGTTTTGGATCAATATATCTTCATTCTCTTTGGTTTCCATGAAATGTTTAAGTTCTTCTTTGATTTCCTGGTTGATCCACAGATTCGTGAGCAGGATAGTCTTTAGCTTCCAAGTGTTTGAATTCCTTCTGAACTTTTCTTGTGGCTGAGTTCAAGTTTCAAGGCACTGTGGTCTGAGAATATGCAGGGAATAATCGCAGTCTTTTGGTATCAGTTGAGCCCTGATTTGTGACCTAGTATGTGGTCTATTCTGGAGAAAGTTCTCCATGCACTCGAGAAGAATGAGTATTCTGCTGTTTTAGGGTGAAAGGTTCTGAATATACCTATGAGATCCATCTGGTCCAAAGCTCTTGTTCCTTTGTTGTTCCATTTAGATGATCTGTCCATTGCTGAGAGTGGTGTGTTAAGATCTCCCATTAATGTATTCATATCAGTATGACTCTATTTTGTTTAACATTTGGCTTATGTAGTTGGCTGCTCCCATGTTGGGGCCATAAATATTTACAATTGTTAAGATCTTCTTGGTGTATAGACCCTTTAAGAATGATATAGTGTCCTTCTGTATCTCTGACTACAGTCTTTAGACTAAAATCTAGTTTGTCTGATTTAATAATTGGTACCCCGGCTTTCTTTTGAGGTCCATTGGCATGAAAGATGGTCCTCCATCCCTTCCCTTTCAGTCTGGAAATGTTTTATATTCAAAATGTGTCTCTTGTAGACAGCATATGGATGGGTCCTGTTTTATCCAGTCTGCAACCCTGTTCCATTTTATTGGAGCATTTAGGCCATTCACGTTGAGAGTGATTATTGATAGGTATGTTTTTATTGACATCATGTTGCCCATGAAGTTCTTGTTTCTATAGATTAACTCTGTAAATTTCTTTTCTGTGTCACTCTTGGGTTCGTTCCTCTTTTATAGGACCCCCTCTTAATATTTCTTGTAGTGCTGGCTTGGTGGTCGCATAATCTTTTACACCTTGCCGGTCCTGGAAGCTCTTTATCTCTCCTTCCATTTTGAAAGTCAACCTTGCTGGTTACATAACCCTTGATTTTTTTTCGCCATTTAATTTCCTGAATATGTCTTGCCAGCCTTTTCTCTTGCTAGGTTTTTGTGGACAGGTCTGGCATTATTCTGATGGTCCTCCCTCTGTATTTAAGGGATCTCTTCCCCCTATCTTCCCTTAAGACATATCATTTGAATTTATGATTAATGAATTTCACAATTATGTGCCTGGAGCTTTTTCTAGACTCACTGATTTTGTGGGGTGTTCTGTCTGCCTCTAGGACATGAACACTTGTTTCATTCCCCAGATTGGGGAAATTTTCATCCAGGATTTGCTCAACTATATCTTCTAGCCTTCTCTCTCTCTCAACTCCTTCAAGGATTTCAATAATTCTGATATTGGAATATTTCATGGCATCATTTATTTCCCTGATTATATTTTCATGGGATTTTAGCTGATTGTTCCAAGACTTCTCCTGCTCCTCCTCCTCAATCAGTCTGTCTTCTAGATCTTCTGTTTCACTTACCCTAGCTGTTAAGGTATTTAAATTAGATTTGATCTCATTGATAGCATTTTTAACCCCTGCCAGTTCAGCTTTCACTTCTTCCCTTAGAGTTTCTATCTTGCCCTAATGGTCTTTTCCAACTCAGCCATTCTTTGGATAATTGCTAACCTGAATTCCGTTTCTCTCATATAGTTTGTGTTCATATCCAGTAGTTCTGTGACAGGGGTTGCAGTCTCTGAGTTTTTCTTCTGTTGGGTGTTCCTCCTCTCAGTCATTTTGGTGAAGGATGGTTGAGGGGATGTATAGCTGAATATATCAACACGATCCAGGCAAGATGCTCATTGGAAGGTTTCAGAGCAATCAGCAGTTACCACCAAAAAGAAAGAAGAAAGAAAAAGAGAGAGAGAGAGAAAGAGAGAGAGAGAGAGAGAGAGAGAGAGAGAGAGAAAAGAAGCAAGGAAAAAAACAGCCAAAATGGGCCCCAAGGGTAGGATTTATACGGCACAGAAACAAAAAAGAATAAAGAAAAAGACCGTCAAAAGTAAAAGAAAGGGGAAGAAATCAAAAAGCAAAACCCAACCCAAGTGACCCCCAAGAACACTATTTATATATTACAAAAACAAAAAGAAATACACAGAAACACTGACAGAAAAGTAGGATGGGAAGGTGAGTACAAACCCTCGTTGTGGGTGAGGAAGTTATTTAAGTTCCTCCTGGGTGTGTCTTGTTATTATTGTTTTAGGACTCCACTTTCTAGAAATATATGGTAATTAAAAGTGGTTTATATATAGGGGTAGTATTGAATAGGAATGAGGGATTACTTTGAAGCGTATATCTATATTATATTTAAAAGAAAAAGAAAGAAAAAAGAAAGCAACAAGCAAACACAAGTATGTGTATGAAAAATGTTCAAGGTAAAAAGTTATTATAGAATGTTGTATTAAATATCATGTAATAATATATGAGTTAAAAATTAAAGAACAAGAATCGTGAAAATGAATCTAAAATTTAAAATGAAAACTTAAAAATAAAAAATGAAAAGAAGTTAAAAAGAAAATAAAATGAAATCTGTATGTATAAAATATACAGTTTTGGGGGTAGTACAGGAGCTTAATATATTGCTTTTCCCCCGATGTTGGGGTTTTATAGTTTTATGGAGACCCTTTGGTGGTTGTCCTCTGGTTCTTCTGGCTTGCCTTCTCGGGGAGGGACCTGCTGCATTGTCTTCCAGTCAATGTTGCTTGGGCTGAGTCTCCCTGTCCCTGTCAAGGGGCTGGGCTCTATGGAAACCTGGTTTTCAGGTTTTTGTTCTCTGGAGGTTTTTGTTCTTTTGCGGCTTTTTGCAGCTTTTCGGGAAGTCAGGGCAAAGTAAGCTGTCTGCACCCAGACCTCCGTCTTAAAGAGAAGCCTCAGTTAGGTCCCCTCTGGTTGGGGTGGGGCATACAGACTCTCCCTCTGCACTCTCCCCTGCACCCCACCAACTCTCACCGGTAGTGCACACCCCCAGTCACCAGCCAGAATAGCCCCCGAGGTCCCCGCTTGCTGCCTCACTCCCATGCCACAGAAGCAGCGAGTGATATCAGTTTGCGCAAGCTTGTCACTGTGTGGACCTCTGTGGAGTCCACCCCCATGCTGGCTGCGCCAGGACCCCACGGTCCTCCACATTGTGCAGAAGGCTGCAGAGTGACCTCCATCGCAGGTTGCGCTAGCCTAGCCCAAGCAGTGGTCCAAGCATGGCCTCGGGAGCTTCTCCCCCTCCTCCCCCCCACACACACACTGAGTTCCGTTGGTCACCAGGAAGCACTTTCTACCGCCAGCCCGGAGCCATAATTTTATGTCCCTGCCAGTGCCTGTCAGCATTCCCTGGTTGTCTCTTAAGATCCTCTATTTTTGAGTGCTTTTAACCAGACTGCAATCTGATGCTGCTCCCCAAGCACAGGGCACTTTCGTATTGGGGGTATCACTTGGGGTTCTGGTGGCTCCCTCCCTCTCTTATTTCTCCTCCGAAATCAGTCCCAGCGCTCTGCTTTACCTCTCTGCTGATGCTCTTCTGCCCCTGTAGACATCCAGGAGTGTGTAATCTTACATCTCAGGCTGATTTCATGGGTGTTCAGTGTTCTGGTATATATTTAGCTCACTTAAAGGGACCCTTTCTCCTTTGTCTTTTCATACACATTTTAGAATCAGCTTGTTGATATCCACAAAAAATTCTAGAATTAAAAAAATTCCTAGAATTTTGATCCAGATTATATTGAATCTATCAATTTGAGAAGAATTGGTATTTTAATGATACTGAGGCTTCTTCCATGGATGGACATGACATATCTCTCGATTTATTTATATCTTCTTTGATTTCTCCAATCAGCCTTCTGTAGGTTTCAGCATACAGAGTCTGTAGATGTTTTGTTAGATTTAAATCTAAGCATTTCATTTTTTTTGGTGTGACTTTAAATTATACTTCAAAATTTTTCATGTTCTAAATTGTTCATTGCTAGCATATAAAAATAAAACTGATTTTTGTATAGTGATCTTATATTCTGGGGCTTTTTATACTATTGATGAGTTCTAGAAACTTTTTTGTGTAGCTCAGGATTTTTTCATACCGATTATTAGGTTTTTCATTGCAAATAGAATGGAGACTGCAAAGGCAAACTGGGTTCAAAGAATGAGCTTTATTGCAAGCCCCCTTAGGCGAGGTTCCACGACTCAGGTGGGAGAGGAGAGTTGGGGAAGTTGAGCCCGGGTTGGGGAGTGCAGGGGTTTTTAAGCCTTATTGGTTCTGGGTCTGGATTCGGGTGGGTTTTTTTTTCCCATATTAGGTAAGGGTACATCGTGACCCTAGGTGATTGGCTGGGGGTAGGGAAAGTCCAGGTGATGGGGGGGTGGTCCCTGGCTGGAAAGTCCCAGATGGGAAGTTTTGGTTTCCAGGCTAGGTTTCGATTTACTGGAGATAACATGGTGGCCACGGCTGCTTTGGCGGGAAGATCAGCCATCTTGACCCCATCTGCGATGTCTGCCATTTTGGGTGCCCCTGTCTCTCACCAGCCCAACACTGATAATCATGTCATTAAGTGTTGAGATATTTTTTTTTTTTCTTTCCAATCTGTAAACCTTTTCTGTGTGCACTGTGTCCATACTGTGTTCAGGGTAGGTAGTACTCAGGGGAAGTACTGATATCTGTGTCAGTTCATACACAGAATTGGGGCATTCTCTGCTTTGATTCTCTCCTTTTTGGATTTCTCCTACACTTTCCCTGTTCACAGGGGTTCTAGTCTCATTCCAGTCCAGGATGGCAATGTAGGAAGACCTTGAACTTACCACTTTCAAGGTGAAAGAGGACTTCAGCTGTCCCCATTTTGACCTTAAATTTTCTGATTGATTAAGTTCTTCTTTCCAGATTATATCTTAACTCTGGCAAAAGACTCTGAGGGCAAGGCATCCTCTGACGGGAACTGAAACTACACCCTCAAGCAATAAGGATCGCCAAGAACCTGCAACACTCTGCTGCTATTGATTTAAGACAGTGACCAACCTAGCCTCTACTGCTCCCTTAACACTCTGCCCAGCATTTTCCTTCTATAAACCTGGAGGTGTTTTTGGCACTCTAGGAAACAAATCTTTGATGTTAGTCTACTGTCATCCTGGTGTTGGACTCACTAGAATTACATTCCTTCCTTTCTTGTTTACCATCACTCATTTCTTTCCCTTTGGATTTTTTTTTTTTTAGATTTTATTGTTTTATTTGAGAGAGACAGAGATAGCAACAGAGGGGGAACACAAGTGGGGAGGAGAGAGAGACATGAGGCTTGATCCTAGCACCCTGGGACCATGACCTGAGTCAAAGGCAGATGCTTAACTGACTGAGCCACTCAGGCGCCCCTGTCTTTGGACTTTTTTTTTAAGTGGTGAATAACTGAATGTGGTCATTTTAGGTCCTCTGGAGGTAGGTGCTCTTGCACTTTAGCTCCTTGGTCCAATTTGTCTAACCCCCTTGGGATTATACCCATTTGTACAACAGTTCCTCTGAAGAAGTAGTGAGGGCCAACTGAGCAGTTTCTGCACAAGAAAAGATACAATGCCAAAAGACAACATGGGCAATGAATCTTAGAACACTGAAAAAAATAAAATAAATTTAAAGTCAGGGAAGAAAAGGACAACAGCAAGAGAGAGAGGCTAACAAAGGGCTCCCCCCGCCCGCTGTCCCTGAGCTGTGAACGGCAGTGGGATAGACTCTTCTGTTCTTGGGCACAGAAAAAAAAGCCACAGTTTCAAACAGCATCCGGCTTATAAAAGACAGCACTTGAACTCCACCAACAGCAAAGGAGCCTTGGGAACACTCTCTGGGTCATAGGGACGGGATCATAGCAGGTTTATAGTCTCCAACCACCTTAAAAGCACAGACTGCATAGTAGGGTCCAGCGCCGTAGGTGGCCGACTGCCTCAGCAAGCCCCAGGTCCACAAACACACACCGGCCTCAGTTGCACTAGGATACAAGGGGAAAAGACACACCTATTTTCTTCTTCTTTTTTTCTTTAAAAAGCTGCAGTTTAAAAGCACAATGAGCATGCAAAAGACCCCGTCCTGGACTGTACCCCACCTCAGCTCCCACCACCCCTGCAGGGCACCCTCTGTGTGGAGAGTCTGAGTACACCCCAGTTTATGTCCACTTCAGTTTCAGCTCTCCTGTCAAGGTGTCCTCTGCATGTAGAGCCCCAGGTCCCTTCAGTTTGCACCCACTTGTTTCAGCTATCTGGTCCAAGCACCCTCTTTTTAGAGAGCTCAAGGACCTCTGGCCCCCTGCCCCCCACTGCCCCAGCCACTCTGCCAGGGCACCCTCCACACAGAGCTCCCTAGTGCAGCTCAGTTTGCATCTGTTTCAGCTTCAGCTGTCCTGCCAGCATGCCTTCAACACACAGAATCCAGGCCACCCCAGCCTGCATTCACTTCAGTCCTAGTACTTGCTGCGTAGAAAGCCCCAGGATCCCCAGCCCACACCAGCCACTGCTTCCGCCAGCCAGCAAAAGTCATTAGTCATCACACAGTCTACACAGGGGACACCACATGCAAGACCATTCCTTTAAGTTTAGGAGCAGTAGCTGCTTTGCTTAATCTGTAGAAACAAACACAGAAAGCCAAGCAAATGAGGAGATAAAGAAATAGCTCCAAAGGAAAGAACAAGGAATATAACCTCAGAAAATAACTAAATAAAACAGAGCTAAGCATTATACCTCAAGTCAATAAAGAATTTAAAGTAGTGGTGGTAAAGATGCTCACTGGGCTGCAGAGCAAAGGGGAAGAACTCAGTGAAACCTCTAATAAAGAGATAGAAAATGCCACACACACACACACAAAAAAGAATGAATCAGAGTTGAAGAATACAACAACTGATATGAAAAACACACCAGGGAGAATTAACAATGGGTACAGGCTAGTGGATATAGAGCATATCAGTGATGTGGAAGACGAATTATTGGAAAGCACCCACGATAAACAGCAAAAAGAAAATAATTTTTAAGCAATGAAGATGGGGTAAGGGAAACATCAAGAGAACATTCATGTTATAAGGATCCCAAAGAGAAGAAAGGAGTAGAGAATTTATTTGAAGAAGTAATAACTGAAAATTTCCCTAAACTAGGGAAGAAAATAAACATCCAAGAGAAGCACAGAGTTCCAAACAAGATGAACCCAAGAAGGTCCGCAGCATGACGCGTAATAATTAAAATGTCAAAGTTTAAAGATAAAGAGAATTTTAAAGTAGCAAGAGAGAAGAGAAGTTACCTACAAAAGTAAAAAACAAACCAACAAACAAAAAAACCCTGTAAGGCTGTCAGCAGAAACTTTGCATGCTGGGAAGGAGTGGCATGATATGTTCAAAGTGCTGAAAAGGCAAACCTACCACCAAGAATGCCCTACCTGGAAGAATTATCATTCAGATTTCAAGAAGAGATAAAGAGTTTCCCCACACAAACAAAAGATAAAAGAGTTTATCACCACCAAATCAGCTATATAAGAAATGTCAAAGAGTCTTCTTTAAGTGGTAAAGAAATAACCATAATTAGACATAAAAGAATTATGAGTAAAAAGATATAAAATTTGACAGCATATACATAAAACATGGAAGAGGGAGTAATTTTTTTTTATTTTTAGAATGTGTTTGAATTTAAATGATAATCAAATTAATATAGACTTGCTATATACTTGGGATGTTATATATGAACCCTTGTGGTAACAAACTCAAAACCTATAATAGATACACACACACAAAAAAAGAAAGAAAGCCAAACATAGCATGACAGAAACTCATCTATCACAAGGAAGGAGAGCAAGGAAGTTTTCTGTTCTATGAAATTTTTAAATTATTTAAAAACTGTATTACAGTAAAATATTGAAAACATAAAAAGTGCAAGAGAAGAAAGAGAGACCTACAAAAACAACCAGAAAACAAAAAACAAAATAGTGGTATGTACAGACCTATCAGGAATTACTTTAAATTCTAAGTGCTCTAATCAAAAGACATAGGGTTGCAGGATAGATAAAACCCAAGACTCATCTACATGCTGTCTACGAGAGGCTCACTTCAGACGTAAAGACACATACAGACTGAAAGTGAAGTGATAGAAAAACATTTACCATGCAAATGAAAGCAAAAAACAAAAACAAACAAACAAAAAAACAAAAGAAAACCCAGAGCCAGGGTAGCAATACTTATATCAGGTAAAATAGACTTTAAAATCTACAATGAACTATTAGCAAACCTACTCAACAATGCATTAAAAGGATCATTCACCATGATCAGGTGAGACATAATCCAAGGAAATAAGGATGATTCAATATTCAAAAACCAATCAACATGATACCCCACATCAACAAAACAGAAGGTAAAAATCATATGATCATCTCATGCAATACATGCAGGAAAAGCATCTGACAAAATTCAACATCTATTCATCATAAAAACTCTCAGCAGAGTCGGTCTGGATGGAGCAAACCTTAGCGTAATAAAGGCCACATGTGAAAAACCCACACCTGATATTTTATTCAATGTTGAAAAATTGAGAGCTTTTTCTATAAGATCAGAAACAAGACAAGGATGTCTATTCTTGCCACTTTAATACAACATAGTACTAGTAAGTCCTAGCCAAAACAATCAGATAAGAAAAAGAAATTAGAGTCATCTATATTGGTAAAGAAGTTAAACTGTCACTATTCACATATGATATAAGGCACTGCATAAAAAACCCTAAAACTTCCCCCCAAAACTTCTAAAAGTAATAAATGAATTCATTAAAGTTGTAGGAAACAAAACTAATACCCAGAAATTGGTAGTGTTTCTATACACTAATAATTAAATAGCAGAAAGAGAAGTTAAGAAAAGGACACCATTAACAACTGCACTGAAAAGATTAAAATACCTGGGAATAAACTTAACCAAAGAGGTGAAAGACTTGTACTCTGAAAACTGTAAAACACTAATGAAATTGAAGATAACATGAACATATAGTAGAAAGATATTCCATGCTTATGGATGGGAAGAATTAATATTGTTAAAATGTCCATATTATAAACAGCAATCTATAGTTTCAGTGCAATCCCTGTCAAAATACCAAAGGTATTTTTCACAGAACTAGAACAAATAATACTAAAATTTGTATGCGAGCACAAAAGACCGTGAATAGCCAAAGCAATCTTGAGAGAGAGAAACATAGTTAGAGGTATCAAAATACCAGATTTCAGGATATACTACAAAGCTGTAGTAATCAAAACAGTATATAGTACCAGCACAAAAATGAACTCATAGATCAATGGAACAGAATAGAGAGCCCAGAAATAAACCCATGCTTATATTGTCAATTAATCTATAACAAAGGAGGCAAGAATATACCATGGGCAAAGACAGTCTCTTCAACAAATGATGCTGGGAAAACTGGATAGCTACATGTAAAAGAAAGAAACTGGACTACTTTATAACCACACATAAAAATAAACTCAAAATGGATTAAAGATTTAAATGTGAGACCTGAAACCATAGAAATTCTACAAGAGTACACAGGCAGTAATTTATCTAATGGCAATCACAAACATTTTTCTAGATATGTCTCCTAAGGCAAGGGAAACAAAAGCAAAAATTAACTATTAAGATTATAGCAAAATAAAAAGCTTTTGTGCTGCAAAGAACATCATTAACAAAAAGGCAACTTAATAAATGGGAGAAAATATTTGCATATGATATCTCCAATAAGGGGTTAATATCCAAAATATATAAAGAACTTATGTAACTCAACACCAAAAAACCCCAGAATCCAATTAAAAAGTGGGCAGAGGACCTTAATTAACACTTTTTCCAAAGAAGACATCCAGATGGCAAGTAGACATATGAAAAGATGCTCAGCATTACTACTTATCAGGGAAATGGGAATCAAAACCACAAGGAGATAGCACCTCACACCTGTCAGAATGGCTAAAACCAAATATATAACAAATAACAAGTGTTTGCAAAGATGTGGAGAAAAAGGAACTCCTCCTGTACACTGTCGATAGGAATGTGAATTGGTGCAGCCACTGTGGAAGACGGTGTGGAAGTTCCTCAAAAATTTAAAAATTGCAATACAATATGATCCAATAATTTCACCACTGAGTATATACCCAAAGAAAACAAAAATACTAATTCAAAAGATATGCACCCCTATGTGTATTGCAGCATTATTTACAGTAGTGAAGATACGGAAGCAACCTAAGTGTCCGTGGGTAGATGAATGGATGTGGAAAATGTGGTATATTTGTACAATAGAATATTATACAATCAGAAAAAGGATCAGATCGTGCCATTTGTGACAACATGGATGGACCTTGAGGGTTTTATGCTCTGTGAAGGGAAGTGGGAGACACAGGCTCCAGGCACGGAATGAAGAAGTCATAGGAATAAAGACACAGCATGAGGAATATAGTCAACAGTACTGTAATAGTGTTGTCTGGTGACAGAGGGTAGCTGCATTTGTGTGGGCTGGGCATAGTGTAATGTAGAAACTTGTTTTATCACTATGTTGTGCATCTGAGATTAGTGTAACATTGTGTGTTAACTACACACAAATAAAAAAATAAAAACCAAAAGCAAAAAACTCCAAAAGGATCTTATTCTTGGTCCTTCGCCTAGAAGGCTAGGATTTCTTTTGGTGTTTTATCCCACCTGCTAGTGCACTTTCTGTTAGACTCAGTTTCCCTTGGGGTGGGTAGTAGGAAAAGAGCAAAAAAAGAAAAATAATGAGGATTCTCCCTCAAACTTTGTGCTATAACACTGTTTTTCTTGGTACTGTGATACAAAAAATGGGTTTTCTCTTGGGTTTTGGCATCCATTTTACTAGGATGTATCTCTGCAACTGAGACTATTCTTGAGAGAAGACAAAGAGAAAAAAGAGAGAGAGAAAAAACAAAACAAAATAGATTTCTTGCACATTCTCTGACAATAGGAGTCTGTAGCCAGGAAGTCAGGTTTCTTCCCCATTTTGTCACCCATTCCTGCTTGAAGAGTTTCACAGTAGAGTTGCCCTCAGGTCAATCACAGGAGAAAAAGGGGAAAAACACAAACTTTTGATATAAGGTTCTGTATTAGAGTTGTCCAGCGAAATAAGGCCCGTAGGGATTATATGTATATGACTGAATATGAGGAATTGACTCACACAATTATGGAGGCTTGGAAGTCCCATAATCTTCTGTCTGTACAGTGAGATCCAGAAAAGCCAGTGGTGTAATTCAGTCTGAATCCAAAGGACTCAAAAGGCCTGAGAACAGGTGTAAATGGTGTAAATCCAAGAAGGCAGGAGATGACTGATGTCCCAGCTTTTGCAGCGAGGAAGGAAAAGGTGGCAAAATTCCTCCTTTTTCTGTCCTGTGTTCTATTCAGGATCTCAGTAGATTGGATCCTGCTCACACACACTGGGGAGGGAAGTCTGCTTTACTGAGCCCTCTGAGTCAAATGCTAATCTTATGCAGAAATAATCCACAGACACACCCAGAAACAATGTTTAGTCTGGGCACTCCATGGCTCACTCAGGTAGACACATAGTCATAGCCATCACAAGGTCATTCTTCAGGTTTTGCTTCCCTTCCCCTGTTCACCTGCTACTGTTGATCTTTAAGTCCCTAAAGTCGTTGCTCTTTATATTGTGACCAGTGTATAGTTGCAGCCAGTGGGAGAAATAGGCAGTCGACTGAAGTGGAAGGATGTCTAGGAACCATGAAACTTGAGTGTTAGATGCATCATCGGTGGAGATGTTGGAATTATCTCAATGATGACAGATATCTGGCAGAGAATTCCCAGGAGTCGGGTGTTAATGTTTTTAATGAGTATAGGTGTGTGTCTTATGTGGAAGGAGATGACAGGGGGATCGTGAAGGCAGAGGGAGCGTGAAGAGGGCGCATCAGGCTCACAGGAGTGATTGAAAGTGATGGAGCCATAGTCTAGATGGGGTAGCAAAACCCTGTGTGAAGGCCTACCTCACCTTCTAAGGAATGGGAGATGGGTAGGCTGTGTAAGAGTGAGTAACCTTTGCTTTGGGAGTAATTTGAGGGAGGTTGTGTTGTACGGGGAGTGGTGTTGCAGTTACTAAAGGTGTTGTGGGGAAGGGCAGGGAAGAGGAGCATAGGGAGGGCATAGTGCCCCAACACTGGCGGTCCTCAGCACACCCAGTCTTAGGAGGCAGCGTAACACTGCAGGTTGGAGTACGTGTGTTGGTGTAGAAGCAGAGTTGGAGCCCATCCCAGTCACACCACTTGTATTTTGTGGGATTTTTTTTTTTTTGCTCTTTTTAAAAATTTTTTGACTTTAAATTTATTTTATTTTTTCAGTGTTCCAAGATTCATTGCCCATGCCCCACACCCAGTGCTCCATGCAATAGGTGCCCTCAGGACCCACCACCAGGCTCTCCCATCCCCCACCCCTCCCTCCAAGTCCCTCAGTTTGTTTCTGTATGGTGTGTGATTTTGAACAAGTCACCAAAACATCTTTGAACCTTGGTTGTCTGTGAGATGGACGTAACAGCAAAGGGTTGTGAGGACTAAACAACAATATGTGCACAGCGCTTCTACGGCCCCGACAACACAGAACAGGTGCTCCGTGAATGACAGCTATCATTATCCTCATTTTAACAGTGAAGAGAGGCTAAATAATCTCTCTGGGTTCAGACAGCAGGGGGTGAATCTCAGGTCTTCTGACATTGATTCTTTGATTTGGAGGGAGCTTCGGGCCAGGATGGCCAGTTGAGGGGAAGGAAGTGCAGCAGTAAGCCAGTCCTCTATCTAGATCTTATTTGATAGCCCACAGTTGCAGATTCATGTCTCTCCTTCCAGTAAAACAAAGCAAAAACCCCCCAAATCCCTGTAGAAGAGATAGTTACAGAATCTTACACGTCCTCTTACGTGTCAGGCCATGTGAGACTTGACATGCGTCATCTCCTTTATCTCACATTGACTCTTCGTGTTTCCAGTTGAGGAAATCGAGACCTATAAAGAGTAAAGTGACTTCCTCAGGGCCCCTTCACCTGTTAGTGGCCATTTTGGACCACAGCCCTCGACTCCTACGCCACACCCAGTGTGTCCTCAGTGCCACATCTCACCGTCCCCCAAGGCAAACAGTGCTGAGTAATCATTTGAACAAAGTGGTAAAAAGATATATTTAAGACTTCTGGGTTTTCACCCGGGTACTGTACTCTGGGCAACTTTGAGATTGTCACTTACTCAATAGTTTTGGTGTTTTTCTATCTCTGGGAAACAGGGATGACCAATTCCTTGGCTTTGCCTTTGTTACTGTGTTATGAAGACCAGTAAAACTAAAGCTCAGTGGCAAATTAAAGTTTCCAAGTTGTGAGTGGCTTGAATCCTTCTGCAGCCATTTATTAGGTGTGTTAAAGGTGAGAGCTGGGAGTCCAAGTGGCTTTGATAATCTCCATCAATTCCTTTCTTTAAGATTTGACGGCTAATTCTCATTCTTTACTTTTTTCTTTTTTTGTCTGTGTTTCCCACCTGCCAGCTCATCCCCTCTCGTTTCTCCCCATGTCCAGCAATTGTCATTCTCCATAAGTCCACATGAAATCTACCGTCTAAGAAGAAAAAAATTAAAAAACAAAACCAGAGAAGTAAGACTCAATATTAAAATATAATTTGGATTAACACTTCTACTTTCAGCCAAATATAATAAGAGGAACTGGATTTATACACCTTCTAAAAACAACTAAAAGAGTAGACAAAATATATGGGAAAAAACTGTTCTCAAGACATGAGACGTCAGGCAATGAAGGACAGTAATCCTTGGAACTGGGAAATAAGAGAAATGATCCCAACAGTGCCCTAGCTTATTGACTGGGAAGAGTTTTAGGCTGTGGTACAGGGAGGAGGAAGCTGGCAAAGCTCAGCAGTTTTCCTTAATTGCAAAGAGGGAGCAACTCTCTCCACTCTGATACTCTGATCTGTGAAATCTAGAAGGCTCCCTGAGCAGGGCAGAGTATCAGAGAGGACAAAGTTGCTCACAGAGAGAACTCCAGAGATCAGCAGAGTGCCTTGAGTATTCAAGTGAGTATTAATCACCTCTTGTATATGAGGAAACGATCTGAGGCTAAGGGAAGAAACTCTCATAAGGATTAGAGGGAATACCCCCTGTAACACACGACCAATGTAGAAGACCTCATAATTTGTGTGCCATTTGGAAAGTACTTGTCTTGTGTCAGTACTGGGGAAAAATTATCCCTCAACCCAGTTATGCACTTGCCTTGCCTAAAATAGCTTAAAAGCAAGACCAGAAAGGATCAAACTATTTCTAAGAACTAAACTATACTCCAAAATAAAGACCAAACATATTTATAGGAATCTAAAAATATCCAGCACTTGACAAGGTAAAATTTACAATGTTTGGAAACCAATAAAAGATTATTGGGCATGCAAAGAAGCAAGAAAGGAAAACTCATAATGAAAGGGAAAATCAATCAATTGAAACTGATGCAGCAATTACACAAATACAATTAGTAGATAAGAACATTAAAATAGTTATTAAAAACATATTCCAAATATTCAAAAAATTAGAGGACAGATTGAGCATGTTAAATAGAGACATGCAAGTCATAAGTAAGACCTAAATCAACCTTTTTTTTCCTTTTAAGATTTTGTTTATTTACTGAGAGAAAGAATACAAGAGACAGAGTATGGGGTGGGGGGTGTCCCAGATGCTGAGTCCCAGTACCCTGTTTACTCTACCCATTTCTTAATTACTCATTTACCAGTTAGTGGTCCTCTCCCTCCCTCTACTATATAAGAAGGAACTTGGTCTGTCTTGATTGCTTCTGTGTTTAGAGTAGAGCTCTAAATATTCTGTAGTAGGTGCTCATTAATTCTATATTAAAGGAATGATTTTATTGCTCCTATAGAGAGCATATATCCAAATTTTTGACAATCCTATGGTAAGAGCCCCCAAACCATCACAATTTCAGCATTTTCAAGTTTTCTAGTCTTTTGACAGTGGTGAAGTTTCGTGACAGCCACCATAAGATAGTCTACAGACTTACTTCCTGGATCATACAATGCCCCTGTCTCATTCACACTCTTGGGCTGCTGAATGAAGAAGACGCCATAATATGATCGTTGTTTAGGAAGGCTAAATTCCTCATTTTTTTCTCAGAGGGAATTAAATCTGACTGTGTGAAATTCTGCCAGCGATGTGGCAATGAGAAATGAAAAGGATCAATTCAAGTTGACTCCCTGGGCTGGTCCTTAAAAGCTGCCTAGGGCATGAGTCCTGTTAAGTGGCAATGCTGCACCCAGAAACAGGCTTACTGCTTATGCAAGGATAAAACACCAGGCGTCTAAACAAGTGAAGTCATTTTAGTTAGTTAAGGGAGATTGAGTGGTGTGAAGTTGATGAACTCTTCTTTAGGGTCTTTCCTATTGCAGAGACAGTTCACCCTCTGGGGCTTGGGGGCATAACAAACATGAAACTAAGAGCTGCCATTATTGAGTAGCAACATTCTCTAAGCTGTGCCTTATGCATTGACACGATAATCAAAGGGAGTCAAGCACTTGTTTTTGTATTTTTTTTTTAAGATTTCATTTATTTGAGAGAGAGAAAGAGAGCATGAAAGAAGCATGAGAGGGAGAACAAGCTGGGGGAGGCATAAAGGGAGAACCTGACTCTCCACCAAGCATGGAGCCTGATGTGGAACTTGATCCCAGGCCCCTGGGATCATGACCTGAGCTAAGGCAGATGCTTAACTGACTGAGCCACCCAGGTGCCCAAGCACTTTTTGTAAGTGGCACATGCTTCAGCACCTGTTTATAATAATTCATGGTGTCTATGCTTTGCATATGAATGCCTCCTTGTTGGTCATTTTCCTCCTGAAAAAAAATAGTTCCCATGTATTTCAGTAGACTTGCAAATTAGCCTTCCAGAATGGGATGGGAGATGGCAAAAAGCATCCCTTGATATCCATTGTTTGATTTTATTGGATAGTGATGGACCCACCCTTGTAAAGGTCTCAGAATTTTTTTAGTCTGTTTTAAGATTGAATTGAAATCCTATTGTCTGTACTCAATTCAACTTAACAAATATGGTCTTATGTAACAGCTGCTGTGAGACATATAACTGAAGGAATATAACGTCTCAAAGACTGACCCTCAAAATCAGTCCACCTTCCTAATGATGCCTTGATTTTTGAAAGGTCATGAAACCATTTAGTGGATCAAGATAACATGGTTTAAAATGAACTAGAACCATAAAATATAAAAGTATATTACACTTAATAAGGATAACTAATGTTTCATGAAATTTTGTTTCATTTATTTATATGTGTGTGTGTATGTGTGTGTGTGTTTTGTGTATTTGTGTGTGTATGGGTGCTTATACTGGGTTGTGAAGGAATATGTGATTCTTACAGTAGATTGGGGTCAAAACGTTTGAAAGATGCTATTCTGATGCACCTTGCCAAGCTGCCTGGCATCTCTGTGGCTGGGCTTCCAGGTAGGACTCACATCCATCCAGCTGGAAAGTATGATGGTTAATTTTATGCATCAGTTTGGGCCACAGGGTCCAGATTTTAGGTTACAGTATTCTGGGTGTTCTGTGACAGTGTTTTGGGTGAGATTAATATTTGAATCTGTAGACTGAGTAAAGCAGATTACTTTCCGTAATTAGGTGGGCCTCATCCAATGACTCGAAGGCTTGAGTGGAATAAAAAAGGTTGATGATCCCATGGGTAATAGGGAATTCTTCTTGCCTGGAGGCCTTTAACTGGGACATCAGGTCCTTCCTCAGCCTCAAATTGAAACATCAGCTCTTCCTGGGATTTGAGCCTGCCAGTCTTTGGATCAGAACGATACCAGCAGCTCTCCTGGGTCTCCAGCTTGCCAACTCACCCTGCAGACCTTGGGACTTGGCAGCCTCTATAATCGTGTGACCCATTTCTTCATAGTTCATCTCCTTCTATATATACACACACACATCTTGTGGGTTTCATTTCTCTGAAGAATCTAGACTAATTGAGAAGGTGAAATTGGTTCTACTGCCTTTTTTGGCAAACACAATGTGGTAGGCAGAATTCTAAAAAACAGCTCCCAAGGTTCTATCCTAATCCTGAGAATCTGTAAATAAGAAAATTTACTATTTCTGTGGTTATCTGGATGGGCCTAATCTCATCACATAAACCCATGTAAAAGAAGAGAGTTTTCTCTGGCTAGAGGCGGTAATAGAAATTGGAGGGATTAGTGTGAGGGAGATTCCACGAGAGGGATCTTGTCCCAGCTGTGATGCTGTGGGAGGGCCTGTAAGAAGGCCTGTATGAGAAACTGTGAATGGCCTCCAGAAATTGAAAGTGACCCCTAGCCCACAGTCAGAAAACAAAGAACTCAGTCCTACAACTGCAAGGATCTGAATTCTGCCAAACTCAAATGAGCTTAGAAGTAGATTCCCTTCTCTAGGGCCTCCAGATAAGAACCCAACCTACTAATGCCTTGACTCCTATCTGGTAAAACCCACTAATGCCTTGACTCCTATCTGGTAAAACCCGAAGCAGAGAACCACCTCGTTGAGTGTGCCTGGACTTTGGACCCATAATAGATGGGTGTTGTCTTAAGAATTTGTGGTAATCTGTTACACGGCAATTGAAAACTAATGCAGTTGGTCATGGAGGTGTGTTCTGTGGCAGCATTAGAAGAGATGTAGGGGCCCGTCACTGGTACCAGGAGGCAGGATGTAGGACGTCTGTTTTGGCTGGTGCAGACCTAACATGGGTAATGGCTCTGGAGCCAAAGGTTCCAGTGGTGGCTTCCTCGTTTCTAGCTTTTTGCACCATGGCAGAGGCTGGGGTTACTCTGGCAAGATAGTTCTTCAGGGTTGGATTCTGGGAGTGCAGTCTACACCCCATTTACCCAGTCCTTCCAATGATGTTTGGAGCACCCGGTTGCTCATATTAAATCACTGCTTAGCTATAAGATAATTTCTGTTATATGCTACTGAACATTGACTATTTTATTTCCAGATCTTCTACTTTTCAAACATAATGATGTCTGTCAGCTTATCTAAAATTCTGAATTGACCACTTCTTACGTCTTGAAAAATCCCTCTTCTTTGATTTTTGATGACATTTCACACTCCTGGTTTCTCTTATATCTACTCTACCAATTTTCATTCTAGTTTGCTGGCTCATTTTCATTCATCGAACATGTATTGAGCATGTACTAAGTTGTAGACACTGTATGCAAAGTAGAGGCCTTATCAAGAAAGAACTGATCGTGGACCTTGTCCTCCAGGGATTTGTCAGTATGTAGACAAATTAACTATAGCAAGTTGGTAACATCTGTAATACAGGTGAATAAATGTACTCTGGAAGCCCAAAGAAGAAAACACATGGCTCTGTGGGGGGAGCCAGAGAATGCTTTACAAAGATGTTGGCACTTGACGGCCTTCTAGAGTAGATGTGACTCCAACAAAGAAAGGACATTCCAGTCAGAAGAAGCAGGTCAAAGGCATGAAAATTTGAAAATGTGATACATTAAAGGAGTAGCAAAAAGTTTTCTGTGGCTGGTTTTCTGAGGGGACGAAAGATTGGTAGAAAGTCAGGATTTGTATGGAAGGTAACACATGAATTGTATTCTAGAAACAAGAGTTTACAGGAGATAGTTATTGTACTAGAGTTCTTAACCTTTGATGGCTACCCATTATATTCAAATACATCTGAAGCCACTCCTTGGCCCGGTTAAAAAGTTGTCATCTGACAACTCTTTAGGCTTACTCTCATCCTGCTTTCCTCGTCCCTACCGTCTGTTCACTCATTTGCTCATTTATCCAGTCAGAGAGGTATGTTTGTGTTGGGGTGCATATCATGTAGCATGTGAAGTTCATTCTAAGGACTTTTTGCTTTTATTCTAGATGAGATGGAATGTCAGCTGAGTGGTCTAACTTACATTTTTTTTTTTTTTTTTTTTTTTTTTTTAGATTTTATTTATTTGACAGAGAGAAACACAGCCAGAGAGGGAACACAAGCAGGGGGAGTGAGAGAGGGAGAAGCAGGCTTCCCACCGAGCAGGCAGCCCAATGTGGGACTCGATCCCGGGTCTCCAGGATCATGACCTGAGCCGAAGGCAGTGGCTTAACCAACTGAGCCACTCAGGCGTCCCTAACTTACATTTTTAAAAAAGATTTTACTTATTTATTTGACCGAGAGAGACTATAGCAAGAGAGAGAACACAAGCAAGGGGAGTAGGAGAGGGAGAGGGAGAAACAGGCCCCACACCAAGTAGGGAGCCTGATGCGGGGCTCGATCCTAGGGCCCCGGGACCACGAGCTGAGCCAAAGCAGACACCTAAGGACTGAGCCACCCAGGCACCCCCTAATTTACATTTTAAAATAATAGCTACTGTCTGAGGAGTAAAATGGGATGAGAGGCAAGCATATAAGCACTGAGAAAAATAAGGAAGTTATTGTAATAGTCCAGAAGTGACTGCAGCATGGCTCAGCATGGAAGTGGTGGAGATACTGAGAAGGATTATGACCCTGTATGTATTTTAAAGGTGGGCATGATAGGATTGCTAGTGGATTGAACGTAGGGTATAAGAAAAATGATGTATCAAGGATGACATCAAGGTTGGTACTGGGTCAAGACAGAGATAGGTTTTGTTTTGTTTTTTAAAGATTTTAAAATTTATTTTAGAGAGGGGGGAGGGACAGAGAGAGTGAGAATCTTGAAGGAGACTCCCTGAGAGCCTGACATGGGGCTCGATCTCATGACCCATGAGATCATGACCTGAGCTGGAATGGAGAGTCTGATCCTTAACTGACTGTGCCACCCCAGGAGGCACTTTTTTTAACATAATGATTTTGAGATGCCTGTCGACATTCAATCTGCATTTTGAGCATACAGTTAGACGTAGGCATCTGGGGTTAGAAGAGGTTGAGGCAGGACTCGTGGCTGGTTTACTTGGTATCTGAAGCTGTGACATTTCATGAGATCACCTAGGTAGTGAGAGTGGATGAGGAGGAGAAGTCACGCAAACACTGATCACTGGGGTCTCCCGATCTGAAAGTTCTGGAAGGTATGAAAGAAACCAACAAAGGAAACTAGAGGGAGTACTACTGAAGGAGGAGGAAAGACCATCAGGAGGGGGTCAAGTCCTGGAAGCCTAGTGAGGAATGTGTTTTGAGGAGGGAGGGATCAGATGGGTCAAGTGCCGATGGCAGGTCAGGCCAAATAGGATGAGGTCAAAAAAATGATCATTGGATTTTGCAATGTGGAGCTCATTGACACGTGACAAGAGACATTTCAGTAGCACTGGGGAAAAGCCTAATTGGAGTGGGCTCAACAGAGAATTGGAGGAGAGGGACTGCACATGGTAGATAAGACAGTTCTTTCAAGGAGTTTTATAACAAAGTCAGTTGTGGGGCGCCTGGGTGGCTCATTTGGTTGGGCGACTGCCTTCGGCTCAGGTCATGATACGGAGACCCGGGATTGAGCCCCACATCGGGCTCCCTGCTTGGCGGGAAGTCTGCTTCTCCCTCTCTCACTCCCCCTGCTTGTGTTTCCTCTCTATCTGTGTTTCTCTCTGCCAAATAAATAAATAAAATCTTAAAAAAAAAAAGTCAGTCGTGTAGAAAAATGAGGTAATGGTGGGAAGGAAAGGAAGTGGGAGGGGGCTTTTTTTTTTCCTCTGTAAAATTTGAGAAGTAACAGCTTTTTTGCATTTTCTATTTTGCTGATGGAAATGATGATACGGGAGAGTGAGGGAGAATTACTTACAGCAATGTCCTTTAGAAGGCGAGAGAGTGCCTTGAGTCTAGCATCCAAAAGAAGAGTTGGCTCAGAGAGGGGTGAACAGATCTTTCATACTAATGTACCAACATTACTCTGAAAGCAGGGTATATGGATATAGACATAGATGAAATAGTAGATATGGTAGGAGGTGATTTTGCAAGTTCTCATCTCATTGGTTTCTTTTTCTCAGTGAAATAGACAAAGTTCTAAGATAGTGAGGAAGGGCTTGGAAACAGGTGGAGGTTTGCAGAGAAAGAACTCTGAAGTAGTAGTCTGTGAGTGAGCAGCCTATGACCTCATTTGAGGTCAGTAGCCCTCAAGTAACTGTGTTTTTGTCTAATTACATGGAGTGTCAATATGGATAGGAAGTGAGTTAAACGGAACTTCTTGCAGTTCCTCACGACTTTACTTTTGCACAGGTGAGTTTCCTTCTGCCTGGAATGCCCTCTCTACCCTATTTACTCATCTTTCAACTTTTGTCTCAATCCCCACTTACTTAAGCCTACGAGGCAGAGTTCATTACTCTCTTCTTGGAACTGTTGTGCTACCATGGTGCAACCCTGTATTGTAATCATTGTCATATTAATATATTTTGCTTCCCTCTCTTCCTAGTTAATTTGGCTACTCCTCGAGGGTGTCATTTTGGTTACTGCAAATTCCTCGTATAGTGTGTGGGTTATGGTTGGCATTCATTAATTGCCTATTGAATTGAATTGAATTCCATGGAGAGAATGAGCAGGAAGAGTTGCCCGGTAGGAGAGGAAGGGTCTGGAGAAAGAAAGAGTGGTGACATTTAGAACCAGACTCAGCTGCTCTAGAAGGAGGGGAGCTCCTGCCCCTGAGGGGTGAGCAAGGAACTGCTGACTCACCTCCGGTGGTGGAATGAATGGGGCCTGAACCCCAAATGAACTTACATAAACTGGTTCGGTAATACTCCCTTCTACAGATTTTGCATTGAGGATCAGAAGAGTTCATACATGCAGGAGGATTTTGTAAATGAAAATGTAGCGCATGATGCAAGACACTGTGTCTTATAGCACTCTGTGCCAAGGCAATAGAAATGTGTTGAATTTGTATATTTTACCGGAGTATAGGCTGTGTAGTGAAGGAAGAGAAGGATGGGTTAAAAATAAAAAGAACGATGATAGGCTATAATCTTCTTGCTGGCCTTTCTACTCTTAAAAGTCTGTTTGGAAGATATCCTCGTGGTCTCTTTCAGTTACAGTGTGTTCCACTGCCTCTCCTGTCTCCGAGCCAAGAGCCCGAGTGTGACCTACTTTGCTAAGCCAGGTGGTGTCAGACAGAAGCTCATCCTACAGGGAGCAGGGGTGAGAAGCCTGCTGGTAGGACCGGCTGGCATCACGTGCACGGGCTTGGGAAATCTCAGAATCTTCCACAACATCCTAGAACTCAAGAGATCTTTCTAACACATTGGCAGTGTTAGCAATTCCAAAGCAATAAAGTGTTTGATTCTTGATGCTGACTAGACGCAGTAGGACTTTAACACAGGCTCTGACTTAAATTGTTAATTAGTTGTTTGTGGTGACTTGGGTTCGCTTTCCCTTAAATTTCAAGTTTCGTAAGGGCAGGGACCATGTTCTGTACTCCATACCCTCTGCCCGCACATGCCTACCACAGCACTTTAGGGGTTCTCAATTACCATCTGTTATTGATTGGGTTTGCTCGGGTATTGACAGAGCGTAATGAGAAAGGCAAAGATAGAGCTTTTTTCTGCTATGTAAAGCACATGTTGCTTAACCTGAAATCCTAGGAACATAGCATTTCCTGCATGAATGACCGGAATTTAGGACACTGTTACTCTACCCGCTTCTTCCCAATAATTTAAAATGTCTTTATGGAAGTTTATCTTCCTTTCACTCCCCAACTTAAAATAATTGACGTTACTGCTTTTGGTCTCCTGCTCATGTGCTAGAAGAAGCAGCCCTGAAAACACGTAGCTGTTGCATTCTGAGGTAGAGCCCAGCGGTTGCCTGACTCGTCGACTTGGTAGGGTGGTTGGCTCTACACATCGCTGGGAGGATCTTTTAAGAAGCAAGTTTATTTCTTGGGTAGAGCCGCATGTTGGTCCATTGTCATCTAGCGTGAAACTCAGTAGAATTGGTCATATTAGTGACATGAAGGGATGAAGAACAGGACAGATTAGTTTTGATGATCTTAATAGTCCGGGACATGAAGGGGTGACCCTGAAAAAGCAAAAATGAGAGCACCAGACTGGGGGACTCGAATCAAGAGATGTCTCAGAAAGCAGAATCAAGATGCCAGAATGAAGAGCAAAGATAAAGGCTATCTAATTTCTAGAGGTTGGAGAGTTTGCTCCAGCAGCGAGAAAACTCCTTCAGATTTAGGGGCGAGGCTGGGCAGTGTTCTACAGACCCCTTGGTTACCACCTCTGGGCCATTATCTCTCTGCTCCCTGGAGATTACTGCCTCCATGCACATCAACCCATCTATTCAATCCCAGGCAGGATCCTTTTTTATTGAACTCGCTGGAACCCCCTTCGTACTCTTCTCACCATGCTCATGCGTCTGGTGTGGACAGTTTCAGAATCCTGGTGGAACTGACTCAGCAGTTCGGGTGAGTAGCTTCACTGTTCTTAAAGTTTTCTGACTCGAACAACCTTACCCCCCAGTGCCCTTTAGCAGCTAACTTCCATAGGTGTGCCCTGGCTCTGCCGTCACCAAGACGTCTCGTGTGGGAACCGCAAACTTGACGTGCCCATCCCTCAGAACAGCCTCCCCTGACCAGGCGTCCCACCCCTCATCCCCACAACCTCTCTTCTTCAGCCTGATGGACACTTGTGCTCCCTACTCCTTCAGCCTTGTTCCCCTGTGGCTCCATTTCCCTCCCTAACCCGGGATACACCCCGCAATGTGTCACTTTGTGTGAGAGTCGCCTTGTCCTCTGCTGCGTCTGCCTTGCTGGCCTTCGAACTTGGGCGAGTCCCCTCCTTTCTTAGCGCCTCCTCTCCCACGGTCAGCTGACCGAGCTGCTTCAGGGAATCACAGCCCTTGGGCTCACTCACTGTGACGTACAGCTGTGATGTTAGCTGACCCTTTCGGGCTCCTGGCCAGTCTTAAAGGGGTCCGCTCACCTCCCATCTCCACTCCCCACAGCAGTTGTTCCAAACCTCCATCATTTTCTGCAGCCCATCTTTTTCACCTTATCTTGGGAAATGGCTCTTTTTTTTTTTTTTTTTTACAATTTTATTTATTTATTTGGAGGAGAGAGCACAGGCAGGGGGAGTGGCAGAGGGAGAGGGAGAAGCAGGCTCCCCACTCAGCAGGGATCCTGATGCGGGGCTCCATCCCAGCACCCTGAAATCATGACCTGAGCTGGAGGCAGAGACTTAACGGACTGGGCCACCCTGGCGCCCTTCCTGGAAACTGACTTAGATTATAAACACCTTTAAACTCTCACTCAGCCCTCTATAACAACAACCTTCAACATGCTCCAATACTTCTCAACCTCAGTCTGAGAAAATTTTTTCTTTCCTTTTCCCCACTCTAGATTCATTCATTCATTCATTCAATGATCACCGAGAGCCACATGCTTCCTCACAAGCACTGTGCTGTATGCTGAGGACATTAGAGATGAAGATGTCAGCCCTGCCCACAAGGAGCTTAAAATCATATAGGGGAGACAGATATTTTGGTGTAACGATCAGCATATGCATGGAGCATTTTAAGAGTGTGAGGAGAAAAGCCACCTAACTCAGCTTTCATGGGAAAGAGATGAAGTGTCATGAGGGATGTTTTAGATCGGGTGCTCGTTTAAGCTAATCCTTAAAGAGTGACTGGGTGTTAATTAGGCAAAGTTGGAGTGGGAAGGAGACTGGAGGGTCAAGGATTACAGGGCAGGGAGGAGTGACATTTAAAATAGGAAGATGGTACAAATAAAAATAGGGAACTGAATTGTTCCTATTCTCAACAGTGTCCCAGACTTTGTCATGGGGCCATCCCACAAGTACCCTCAAACTAACACATTTTCCCCAAATTTCCTCTTCCTTTTTTTATTCTTTATCCTACTGTAATTCCTCTTGTTCCCTCACCTCCATGATTCAACTAGTAACTAGCTTCTGTTGATTCTACAGCATCAACATTTCTTGCCTGCCTGTCCCTTCTCCATATTTGCTTAATATCAATGTGTTCCTGATTGGCCTCATGATTGACCTCACATTTGTACTCCTCTTAGAAAGAGTGATCTTTGTAACATGACAACTTACTAAATCACTGCCTGGTCAAGCTGTGCCCCCGGCCTCCCCTCCAGCCCCTGGTAGGAAAGGCTTTTCCCATCCAGCCCGGGGCCCCACCTTTGCATCCTTGCTAGTCCCCAGCTATTTGTTCATGCTCCTAGGCTCTTGCATGATCACCTAGCAGTAATCTTTATTGTTTTATGCCTAGATGTCTTCCCCTGCCCCACAGGTACAAGAACATTTTGATGCAGCATTTTTTTAAAGATTTTATTTATTTATTTGAGAGAGAGAAAGAAAGAGAGAGGGAGAGAGAACAGGTGGGAAAGGGCAGAGGGAGAAGCAACTCCCCACTGAGCAGGGAGCCTGATGTGGGGCTCAATCCCACGACCCCAGGATCATGACCTGAGCTGAAGGCAGACACTTAACCGACTGAGCCACCCAGGCGCCCCTTGAGGCAGCATCATAATATGAACACATTTTAATGCAGTCCAAAACAACCAGCAAGCATTTAACCTACTCTATTTTTCTCTTTCCTGAATAACGAGTATAATAGACACCCTTCTTTAATTTTTAATTCATTATTTATGCATAACATACAGTGTTATATTAGTTTCAGGTGTCCAGTGTAGTGATTTGAGAATTCCTTACGTTACTCGGTGCTCACCCAAGTGTAGTGACCATCTATCACCGTAGCATGTTATTTACAACATTGGCTACATTCCCTATGCTGTACTTTCCATCTCTGTGAGTTACTTATTTATAACTGGAAGTTTGTAGCTCTCAGTCCCTGTCCCCTGTTTTGTACATCTTCTGTCTGCCTCCGCTCTGGAAACCACCAGTTGGCTCTGTGTATTTAAGAGTCTGTTTGCTTCTTTATTTGTTTTGTTTTGTTTTGTTTTTTAGATTCCACGTATAAGTGAAATTATATGGTATTTATCTTTCTCTGACTTATATCACTTAGCAAAATACCCTCAAGGTCCATCCATGCTGTTTTAAGTGGCAAGATTTTTTCTTTTTTTACAGCTAAGTAATATTCCATTGCGTATGTATACCAAACTTCTTTATTCATCTGTCATTGGAACTTAAGTTGCTTCCATATCTCGGCTATCGTTACATAATGCTGCAGCAAACACAGGGGGGGATATATTTTTTCAAGTTAGTTTTTTCCTTTTATTTGGGTAAATATCTGTTAGTGGAGCTACTGGATCATATGGTATTTCTCGTTTAATTTTTTGCGGAACCTTCATACTGTTTTTCAGAGTGACTGCACCAGTTTACATTCCCACCAACAGTGCATGAGTGTTTCTTTCTCCCCCTACATCTTCCCAGCACTTATTATTTCTTGTCTTTTTGATACTAGCCATTCCGTCAGGTGTGAGGTGATATCTCATTGTGGTTTTGATTCATATTTCTCTGATGATCAGTGATACTGAGCATCTTCAATGTGTGTGTTGATGTAATAGACACTCTTAACTCATTCCTCACCTTTCCCTTTTATTCTTTCCAGGGCAATGATGACACCAATGACCTCTGACAGATTAATTCCCCATTTTATCTTCCATCAACCATTTTAAGTTACCTTAAGTGTCCTGCTTCAAGTTACATTGCTTCCAATGCTTTATATGCCCTTCCCTCTACTTGTCTTCCTAGGGCACCCCTACTCACCTTTTATTACGACCCCCATCTCCCATACTTAGAAATCCCAATCACAGTCATCCGCTCTCTGTGCCCTAACTCTCCCCTCTATATTCACTTCAGTTGACACCTCCTGTGCTTGCATGTCTCCACCAGAAGACTTAATATTTCTGAGGACAGGGCTCATTCATTTATTAATTTCTAACACCTCCTACAGTTTTAGAACAAAGTAGACACTTCATCAATTGAAGCTAAGTTTGACAAATGAAGGAAGAGATGGGATCCAAAGGCAAAAGACTTAGTAAGGAACTTGGTATTTTGAATTCAACTCAAAGTAAAACTAGAGTGTTTGAATTCAACTGGAGGGTCCTATTGACCAATCCTGGGAGAGTTCACCATGTTCCAAAAGCTGTAAGCTAAGAGAGTAAGATCTTTTTGCAGAAACCTGAAAGGTGGGACACCTGGGTGGCTCAGTCGGTTAAGTGGCTGCTTTCAGCTCAGGTCATGATCCTGGAGACCCGGGATTGAGCCCCACATTGGACTTCCCGCTCAGCAGGAAGCCTGCTTCTCCCTCTCTCACTCCCCCTGCTTGTGTTCCATCTCTGGCTGTGTTTCTCTCTGTCATATAAATAAATAAAATCTTAAAAAAAAAAAAAAAAGAAACCTGAAAGGTAGTTCAATTTCCTAAAAGGACAGACTTTGAAAGGTTAGTGTAAGAAGTTTATGTAAGAAGATTCTAGGTCATAGTGAAGCTCAAATGCAGTGAGAGCAGTGACCACATGGGTGGGGGGACCCACAGTAGCCCCAGGGCTGTGCTTTCTGAGAAAGGAGGGTTCAGTGACCTTGTATGGGGGGAGAGGATAAACGGAGGACAGAGTGGGGAGAAGAGGAAGTTGGAATCCAAATCACATTATTGGGCTGTCAAGGGAATGCTGTTGTCCCACTCACACACTTCCCTATATGTATCCTGAAGAAAACAATTATTTTTTCCCTAACTAATATTTTTTTAAGATTTTTACTTATTTATTAGAGAGAGAGAGAAGAGAGAGAGAAGGAGAGAGAAAGTGCACAAGCAGGGAGAGAGGCAGAGGGAGAGGGAGAAGCAGGCTTCCTGCTGATCAGGGAGCCCTATGCAGGGCTGATTTCAGGACCACCGGATCATGACCTGAGCCAAAGGCAGATGCTTAACCAACTGAGCCACTCAGGTGCTCCCCTAACTAATTGTCTTAAGAGGTAATACATACATGGTAAAGATTCATATAGTAGTATCAGAGGTATTCATTGAAAGTAAATCTGTGTTCTGCCCTAGGCCTCTATTTTTCTTCCCCAGCGGTAACCATAGTTAGCAGTTTCTAGTTTTTTCCCCCAGAACCTTTAAGTATATAAAAGCATATTATAAATATAATGTATATTAATATAGCTATCTCACATGAATATCTGCCTAAATGCAAATCTAATTATATATTTATATCTTTTTAAATATAGTTGGTAGCATCTTACCAAGAACTCTCCATTTTAGTTTATACAGACATGTTTTTTGTGGTTATAAGAACACATAACATGAGATCTGCCTTTTTTTTTTCTTTTTAAAGATTTTATTTATTTATTTGACAGAGAAACACGGCTAGAGAGGGAACACAAGCAGGGGGAGTGAGAGAGGGAGAAGCAGGCCTCCCGCTGAGCAGGGAGCCCGATGTGGGGCTCGATCCCGGGTCTCTGGGATCATGACCTGAGCCGCTTAACAACTGAGCCACCCAGGCGCCCCGAGATCTACCTTTTTAAAATTCAAGTGTATAGTATAGTGAGAGACATTATCTTTTAAATATACGTCATGATATTCCCACTCTGACTGCATCACACGTATTTAATTGGTCCCCTGTTGCTGACTATTTAGGTTTTTTCTGGTCTGTTGCTGTTTCAAGCGACGCTGCGTCCCGTCCATATGTGTGTCTGCCAGAGGCCAGCGGAACACAGATGGTGTCCCCAAACGTGTACCTGAAGGGGGTTTACTGGAAGAGCTAGGAACACAGGTGCTGGCAGGAATAATGTCCCCAACAGTAAATGGTTGAGTACTTGGGGACTAGGAAGAGAAGCCTTCACCTCCCCTTGGCCCAGTGGGATAAGGGGAAGAAGCAGTGTTATTAGAAGCCAGGGAGCCCACTGCTGCGAGAAAGGCCACCGAACAGGAGAACTGGTCACGGGCTGAGGAACAGGGCCACTGCCCATGCTGCCTTCAGAGTAAACATCCAGACTGCTCTCTCCTCTTGCTCTTTGGTCACCTGCTGCTAAGTCTGCCAACGACAGCTGGAAGCCAGAGGACAAGGATGCCCGAGCAATGCCGTCCCAGGTGGTCGGATCCCAGGGTGCAGGCACGCAGAGGAGGCTCAAAGACACAGCTGGGAGGATAAATGGAGAATAACCAGTCCCTGACTCAAGCTTCCTCGTTTTACAGTGATTAGATTTTACAATGGTGTGGAATGGTGGCTTTGAGCAGAAACTGTACTTTGAATTTTGATCTAAGTGTTAGTGATAGGCAGGACATGAGAACAGACTATATACTTGAAACCATGCTGTACCCAGACAACCATTCTGTTCTTCACTTTCAGCGAAATATTCAGAGAAATAGGTGAGACTGTTAACATTTTAGTGTAACAAAGGTTTTGTGTCAGGGGATGCCTCTCAACCCTCTGCTAATGTGACTGTTCTGAGAACGCGGACGGTGGGCGAGGCTGAGCTGTGATGTTCAGTGCATTAGGTGTATCAGGTACATAATACCTTCTCCTTCCTTTCGGGTTATTTCCAGTGCTTGGCTGTGCCTGTGCCTGCTCACAATTAGGACTACGTTTCCCAGCTTCCCTTGCAGCCAAAGCGATAATAAGAGGAAGTGTCACGTGACAGCTTTTGAGAAACTTGAGAGATAGCTGATGCTTGCCTTTGTCCTTTGTAGTTTATTCTTTGATGTAATTTACATGCTCCCTTGGACCAGGAGCTCTCGGGCCACACCTTTTGGATGGTGAGTAGAGGGAGAACTGGAAGGAAGGAGATTTCTGAGCACTTCATAGGCTAGAGTTGCCCTGCCGGTCTTGAATAGCACACCTTTCATTTACTTGGGAGAGAAATATACTTTGGACCTTGTTTAAATCATAGTTCTTTTCTTGTCTGTGTGCAGCCAAACCGAATCCTAGTGGATGCATAATGATGGAACTGATTTTTCCAGGCCGAGCTTGAATCTGGCTATCCCACTAATGATGCATGGGACCTTGAGCAGGTTTCTTAACTTCTCGTGCCTCAGTTTCCTCATAGGGATAATGATAGTACTTCACTTGGATGGTAGGAGGAATAACTAAATGAAAATTCTGAAATTTAGACTAGGGTCTGCCCATTGTAGCAAACACTCAGTACATGTATGTTACTGCTATTATTATTACCACTGTCATGTTTAATTGTCCTCCAAAGAAGATGTACCAGCCAGCCCATTAAATGTCCAAAATGTCTTTTTCCTTTTCCGTTATTACTGTGCATTAGCAAAGATTTTTGTCTAATAGATGAATAGTATATTTCATTTTTATTTTAAATTGCTTTCTAAAGTTATGAGGTTGTACATCTTTACATTTTTTAAAGCCATTTATATTTATTTTCAGGTGAATTTCATTTTTGTGTCCTCTGCTCATTCTGTTGGATTTTTGTTTTGTTCTTGATGTATCTTTCTTAAAAAAGCAATTCAAGCATAATGGAAATTCACCTTTTGCTTGCTATGGGTGATTGAAAATCAATCCCTGATTTTCATTTGCTTTTTGACTTAATTTTTCTACACAAAATTTTTAAAATTTCAATATAGTAAAAATTATCCTTCTCTACCATCATATTTGAGCTTAATGTTATTTTTTAGATATTGTTATTTTTAAAGATTTATTTACTTATTTTAGAGAGAGGGAGCGAGAGTTATATGCACGTGTGTGTGAGCTGGGGTGGGTGAGCAGAGGGAGAGAGAGAGGAGCCTTAAGCATACTCCCCGCTGAGCGTGGAGCCCAAGTGCGGACCCTGACAGGGGGCTCAGTCTTAGGACCCTGTGAGATCATGATGTGAGCTGAAACCAAGAGTCGGATGCTTAATGGACTGAGCCACCCTGACGCCCCCTAACGTCCCTATTTTATTTGTTTCTTTAAGATTTTATTCACTTATTTATTTGACAGAGAGAGAGAGAGAGAGGGCGTGCGAGCAGGGGAGCAGCAGAGGAAGAACCGAAGCGGGGCTCCATCCCAGGGCCCTGGGAGCATGACCTGAGCCAAAGGCAGATGCTTAATCAACTGGCCACCCAGGTGCCCTAAATGTCCCTATTTTAGAAGGATCTTTACCCCCTCTGGATTATAAAACAATTCCCCCATGTTTTCTCCTAGGACTTTACAGATTGACTTATATAAAAAATATTTCTCCATCTGGATTATAACTTGGGATAGACAGTGGGGTAAGATTTGAAATAATTCTACAGACTGCTGTGTTGGAAGGTTGACAAAAAGGAGCCCTCTGGCACATAAATCCTACCTCAGTAAGTTGTAGTTTACTTTGATCCACACAATAGATACATTTTTTTTTTTAAGATTTTATTTATTTGACAGCGAGAAACAACCAGAGAGGGAACACAAGCAGGGGAGTGAGAGAGGGAGAAGCAGGCTTCCCGCCGAGCAGGGAGCCCGATGTGGGGCTCGATCCCCGGGCTCCGGGATCATGACCTGAGCTGAAGGCAGTCGCCCAACCAACTGAGCCACCCAGGCGCCCCAATAGATACATTTTAAACAAATGATTTAAACAGGAGCCATCCGACGTGCTGATGCTGGGTAAGCTTGCCTCCTCAGCTTTCTCTTCCTGTTGGGGGGAAACACATAGGTTATTTACAAAGGCATTTTGTATTTCCAGGGTAAGGTCCTGCCAGGTCCAGGGTAAGACTGTACCAGGCTCCAAGACTGCCTTTCACACATGACGTCACCTGCTTCTCACCTCCTGGTGGTGGGCACAGTTTCTGTCTCTGCCACTAGGCCCGTCCTGCTGCGTGTTAGACAAGATGTCTTGTTTTTATACTTGTACTAACAATGACCATCTGCGGGCACAGGCAGTCGGGTGACGCCCTTGTTTTAAGGCCAAGAGAGGATTGAGCCCAGGACCTGCCCCTAGGCTCCATCTTTGTTGCTTTTTGCCCAGGGTGCAGTGGGGGTGGGCTCTGGGGGGGCTGTTAGTTGTTAGCATAATGGTTGAGAGCACAAGCTCTAGGATTAAAACTGTTGGACTCTGTACTTCCAACTTGAGCTATGGGGATAAAAGCCAAGTTTCCTTCACTTTTTTGTGCTTTACTTTCTCTCTTCTCCCAAATGGACATTGTAACATAGTGTGAGGATTAAATAAATATATTCAGAATGCTTAAAAATGTCTTCATATCAAATGATCAGCAAATTTTAAAAAGGCCTTTCTCAACCAGAGTATAAAAATAACTTCTCTGTTTTTTCCTAGGATTTTATAAAAATCATGACAAATATTTATAACAAATATTATAACAAATAATAAGTATATAACATCATAAAAATTAAAACATTCAAAGGAAAGTATTATAACTATGTATAATATCATTATTACTATTATTTGAAGGATGCATTTGCTCTGAAATGTTGCCTTGGTTATATACTAAATTTGCATGTGCCTTTGAGTCTAGTTCTGGATTCTCTGTCATGATTCATTCATTTAGGTCAACCACATTTGCTTTATAACATACTTCATTGAAAGAATTTGCTCAATTCTTATGCTTCCTTTTCAGAATTTTTTTTTTTCTGGCTAAACTCGAATTCTGGTATTTATACAATAATCTTAGAAGCAGCTTATCTTGGGGCACCTGGGTGGCTCAGTTGTTAAGCGTCTGCCTTTGGCTCAGGTCATGATCTCAGGCTCCTGAGATCGAGCCCCAAAACAGGCTCCCTGCTCGGTGGGAAGCCTGCTTCTCCCTCTCTCACTCCCCCTGCTTGTGTTCCCTCTCTGGCTGAGTTTCTTTCTGTCAAATAATAAAATCTTTAAAAAAAAATTTCTGTGAGAAGAGTTTCAAAGTTTTCTGGAAGTCTTCTTTATGTATTTCTTGCATGTTCCTTGTTTATTCCTTCCTCCCTCCCTCCATCTGCTCCTTCTTTCCTTCCCTTCTCCTCCCACTCCCTTTTCTTCTGTTAGGGAAAATGGTACAAATTCTTTTATTGTATTTGTAATTACTTCTTGTTTGTATGGAGGAACTGTCAGTTGTCGCTTCATAAGCCTCAGTCATGTAACCGGATCAGGAAAACTTGGGAAAACCTAACCTTCCTTACGGCCGTGCAGTATGTACAACTCCCATGTGCTGGGGGCACCTGGGGGGCTCAGCCGTTAGGGACCCTTTGCACGGGTGATGATCCCAGGGTCCTGGGATGGAGCCCTGCATTGGGCTCCCTGCTCAGCCACAAGTCTGCTTTCCCCTCTCCAGCTGCACTGCCTACTTGTGCTCTCTCTGTCAAATAAATAAATGGAGTCTTTAAAAAACAACAATCCCCGTATGTTGGAGGTAGATAAACTAAGTCAAGAGTCTTAGAAGAGAAACCCCTGAGGTGACAGTAGCCTGAAAGCAGTTGGGGAGGGAACAAATGTGACCCAGAAAAGAAAACCCTGTGAATGAAGTGACTGGGGTAACACCCAAAAAGCAGACTGATTAGGAATTGTACCAGTAAAAAAATGGTTGTATATGATCAGAGTTATACACAGGCAAAATAACGGAAACAAAATCAGTGAAATTAAGACGTCTTTTTTTGTTTGTTTTGCAAACAGAAAATTCAAGCAAACAAAAACTAGAAAAGTAAAATGTGGTAACAGTATAGATCTTTTTATTATTTAAAAACAAAATCCTATGTACCTATGCTAATAAAGTATAAATATTTTGGAGAAAATAAAAATGACTAAAGGTGATTTAAGAAAAAGCAAAAGAAGGAAAGCCACTTAAGTCATTTTTTAAGGCTAGCATAACCTTAATTAATTAATTAATTAATTAATACAACTAACATTACCCTGACACCAGAGCCAGTGGGTAAGACTCGGGGACCAGAGAGCCTGGCTGGGATTTTTTTTTAACAATACTTACTTAGTTCTTACTCATGGCAGGAGTGGTTCTGAGCGTTTCACAACATAATTCTCCTAAGCACCCTAGGAGGGAGGGATTAGTATTATCCTCATTTTACAGATTAGCAAACTGAAGAAATTCAGAAGTTAAGGAACGTGTCTGCTCCCAAGGGCACAGCAGTGGCAAGTGATGGCATTGAGAAGTAGTGTCCTAAAGTATGTCCTCTAGTGACAACGTCCTGTCTCACCATGTTCTAGCTGTAGGAGGATAATTTTTAACTCTTTCATGCTTCAGTTCTCAAATCTGTAAGACTGGGAAATGAATGCCGTAATCGTATAGAGTTGACTACAGTATCTGGATGTAGCAGACACCCTTTAAACATAATGCAATTGTTACTGTTGTCAGTAGTAAAATGGGACATCGAATACATAAAAAGAATCATTTGCATATATGTATTAAATTTAATTTCCAGGGGCGCCTGGGTGGCTCAGTTGGTTAAGCGACTGCCTTCGGCTCAGGTCATGATCCCGGAGACCCGGGATCGAGTCCCACATTGGGCTCCCTGCTCGGCGGGAAGCCTGCTTCTCCCTCTCTCACTCCCCTTGCTTGTGTTCCCTCTCTCACTGTGTTTTGGATGTCAAATAAATAAATAAAATCTTAAAAAAAAAAAGAATCTTGACATCCATATTCATCATAGATATTGGTCTGAAGTTTTTCTTTTTGATGGGGTCTTTGTCTTATTTGGGTATTAGAGTAATGCTGGCTTCATGGAAAGGGTCTGGAAGTTTTCCTTCTGTTTCTATTTTTTGAAAGAGCTTCAGGAGAATAGGTGTTATTTCTTATTTGAATGTTTGGTAGAATTCCCCAGGGAAGCCGTCTAGTCCTGGACTCTTGTTTTTTGGGAGGTTTTTGATCACTGCTTCAATTTTGTTACTAGACATAGGTCTATTCACATTGTCAATTTCTTCCTGTTTGTCTTGGAAATTTATAGGTTTCCAGGAATGTATCCATATCTTGCAGGTTGTTACACCTATTGGCATATAATTGTTGCTAGTAATTTCTGATGATTGTTTCTATTTCCTTGGTGTTAGTCGTGCTCTCTCCCCTTTCATTCATAATTTTATTAATTTTGGTCTTCCTTTTATTTTGTTTCAGTTTGGCCAATGGTTTATTGATCTTTTTAATTCTTTCAAAGAACCAGCGTCTGTTTCATTGATGTGTTCTACTGTATCTCTAGTTTCTAAGTCATTGATCTCTGCTCTAGTCTTAATTATTTCCTGTCTTGTGTGTGAGGTTGGTTTAATTTGTTGTTGATTTTCCAGTTCTTTGAGGTGTGATGAGAGTTGGTATATTTGGGATTTTTCAGTTTTTTGAGTGAGACTTGGATGGCTATGTATTTCCCCCTTAGGATTGCCTTTGCTGTATCCCATAGGTTTTGGATCGATGTGTCTTCATTCTCATTGGTTTCCATGAAGTGTTTCATTTCTTCTTTGATTTCCTGGTTGATCCACAGATTCTTGAGCCAAATAGTCTTTAGCTTTCAAGTGTTTGATTTTCTTCTGAACTTTTTATGGTGGTTGAGTTCCAGTTTCATGGCATTGTGGTCAGAGAATATGCAGGGAATAATCTCAATCTTCTGGTATCGGTTGAGCCCTGATTTGTGACCTAGTATGTGGTCTATTCTGGAGAAAGTTCCATGTGCACTCGAGAAGAATGAGTATTCTGCTGTTTTAGGGTGGAATGTTCTGAATATATCTATGCGAGCCATCTGATCCAATGTGTCATTCAAAGCTCTTGTTTCTTTGTTGATTTTCTGTTTAGATGATCTGTCAATTGCTGAGAGTGGTTAGATCTCCTACAATTAATGTATTCGTATCAATATGACTTTTAGTTTGCTTAACAGTTGGCTTATGTAGTTGGCTGCTCCCATCTTGGGGCCAAAATATTTACAGATGTTAGATCTTCTTGGTGTATAGCCCTTTTGAGAATGATGTAGTGTCCTTCTGTGTCTCTGAGTACAGTCTTTAGATTAAAATCTAATTTGTCTGATATGAAAATCACTTCCCCGGCTTTCTTTTGAGGTCCATTGGCATGAAAGACGGTCCATTGGCACAAAAGATGGTCCTCCATCCCCTCCCTTTCAGTCTGGAAATGTTTTTAGATTAAAAATATGTCTCTTATAAACAGCATATGGACGGGTCCTGTCGTTTTATCCAGTCTGTAACCTTGTGCCTTTTTATTGGAGCATTTGGGCCATTCACATTGAGAGTGATTATTGATAGATAGGTTTTTATTGACATCATGTTGCCTGTGAAGTTCATGTTTCTATAGATTACTCTGTAAATTTCTGCTATGTGTCACTTTTGGGTTCATTTCTCTTTTATAGAACCCCTTCTTAATGTAGTGCTGGCTTTGTGGTTGCATAATCTTTTAGGACTTGGAGGTCCTGGAAGCTCTTTTCTCCCTTTCCATTCTGAAGGTCAACCTTGCTGGGTATATTATCCTTGGTTACATATTTTCTTTTCATGTAATTTCCTGACTATGTCTTGCCAGCCCTCTCTGGCTTGCCAGGTTTCTGTGGATAGGTCTGACGTTATTCTAATGGTCCTCCCTCTATACATAAGGGATCACTTCCCCCTAGCTGCTCTTAAGACATATTCTTTGATTTATGATTCATGAATTTCACAGTTGGTGCCTGGAGGTTTTTCTGGCCTCATTGATCTTGTGGGGGGTGTCCCCTCTGCCTCCCGGACATGAACATTTGTTTCATTCCCCAGATTAGGGAAATTTTCATCCATGATTTGTTCAACTATATCTTCTAGGCTTCTCTCCCTCTCAGTTCCTTCAGATTCCAATAATTCTTATATTGGAGCATTTAATGGCATCATTTATTTCCCCAATTCTATTTTCATGGGATTTTAGCTGTTTATTCCAAGACTTCTCTTGTTCCTCCTTCTTAATCCGTCTGTCTTCTTAATCACTAATATGATCTTCAGGTTCACTTACTCTAGCTATTAGCATATTTAAATTAGATTGCATCTCTTTCTAACCTTGGCTTTTACTTCTGTCATTAGAGCTTCTATCTTGAGACTAATGTTCTTTTCCACGTTAGCCATTGCTTGGGCGATTGCTACCCTGAATTCCATTTCTGTCATATTGTTTTTGTTCATTTCCAGTAATTCTGTGCCCGGGGTTGTAGTTTCTGGGTTTTTTTTCTGTTGGTTGCTCCTCCTCCAAGTCATTTTGGCGAGGGGTAGTTGTGGGGATGTATAGCTGAATATATCAACCACTATCCAGGTGAATTGTTCACTGGAGAGTTTCAAAGCAATCAGAAGTCACCATCGAAAAGGAAGAAGAAAGGAAAAAGAGAAGAAGAGAAAGGAAGCAAGAAAAAAACCCAGCCAGAGTGGGCCCCAATGGTTGTATTTATATGGTACAAAACTACAGCAGAGTAAAGATAAAGACCATGAAGAGTAAAAGAAAGTTGAAGAGATCAAAAAGCTAAGCCTAACCCGAATGACCCCCAAGACCAGTATTTATATATTACAAAGGTAAAAACAATTACACAGAAACACTGACAGATTAGGGCAGGAACGTGAGTGCAAACACTCCTTGTGGGCAGGGAAAATATTTCAGATCCTCCCGTGTTTGTCTTGTTATTATTGTTAGTGGAGTCCACTATCTAAAGATATAGGGAGATTAGAACTGGTTTGTATATAGGAGTTGTATTGAATAGGAATGAAGGATTACCTTGAAGCTTATAACTATATGTATAGTTAAAAGAAAAAAAATAAAGGAAAGAAAGAGAAAAAAGGAAAAGAAACAGAAAAAAACAAACAAACAAAAGCAGCAACAACAACAAAACACAGGTATGTGTTTGAAAAAAGTTCAAGGTAAAAAGTTATTATGGAGTGTTGTATTAAGTATCATGCTGTAAAGTAAGTGGGTTAAAAAATAAAAGAACAAAAACAGTGAGAATGAATGTTAAAATAATGTGAAAACTTTAAAAATAAAATAGAAAAAAGTTAAGAAGAAAATAAAGTGAAAAGCTGTATCTATAAAGTGTACAGCTTTTGGGGTAGTATCAGGAGCTTAATATATTGCCTTTCCCCCGATGTTGGGGTTTTTCAGTTTGGGTGCTGTCCTCTTGCTCTTCTGGCTCGCCTTTTGGGGGCGGGGCCTGCGGCACAGGCTTTCAGTCCGTTCTACCTGGGTGAGTCCCCACTCCTTTCCTAGGGGCTGGGCTCCATCCAACCAGGTCTTCAGGATTTTGTACTCTGGAGGATTTGTTCTTTTGCGGCTTTTCAGAAAGTCAGGCCAGAGCAAGATGTTTGCACCCAGACCTCCTTCCCAGAGAGAGGCCTCAGCTAGCAGCTGCCTGGATGGTGTGGGGCTCACAGCCTCTCCCTGTATCTTCCCCTTTGGCCGCTTGTCACAACCAGGTGCACCTGCAGCCACTAGTCAGAAGTCCTTTTGGTTCCGGGCCAGGGAAACCACAACTGATTTTGGGTCATACAACCTTGCTTCTGCCCAGAGAGTGTGTAGTGCACCCCCACGCAGGAGGGACTGAGATCCCGGCCCCGCAGGTCGCACAGAAGTCTGCAGAGTCGCCTCCTTTGCGGGTTGTGCGCACCTGGCCCAAGAGGTGGAAAAAAAAGTGCTGGGGGTCAAGAAAAGTGGCAGTTTTAAAGACACTCCGCGCCGCCAGGTTCCCTCCCCACAGCGCCAGGGAGCGCTTTCTATCCCCGGCCCGGTGTTATGTTTTATGTCCCTGCCAACGGTGAAGGCCCTTTGCTTTTGAGTGCTTTTAACCAGACTGCAAGTCGATGCTGGTCCCCGAGCACAGGGCACTCTTGTATTGGGGTGCTACTTTCCAATGGGTCGCTTCTGGTGGCTCCCTCCCCGTCCTACTTCTCTGAAATCAGCCTGAGCACTCCTGCTCTGCTTTACGTCTCTGCTGATGCTCTCCTGTCCCCATAGAGATCCAGAAGTGATCCAGAAGTGTGTAGTCTTCCATCTCAGGCTGATTTCATGGGTGTTCAGATTGTCCTGTTGATAGTTCAGCTCACTTCAGGAGACCTTTTGAAACAGGGTCTTCTGTGTCTCCGCCATCTTGCCCCTCTGTCTTCAGTTTGCTGGTATCTTGTTGAGGATTTTTTCATCTATGTTCATCAAGGATATTGGCCTGCAGTTCTCTTTTTCAGTGGCGTTTGGTGTCAGGGGAATGCTGGTCTCATGGAATAGATATGGGAGTTTTCTATTTTTTGGAATAATTTGAGAAGAATAAGTATTAACCATTCTTTAAATGTTTGGTAGAGTTCATCCATTGTGATGCCATCTGGTCCTGGACTTTTATTTATTGGGAGTTTGAATACTGATTTTTTTTCTGGCTATCAGTCTGTTCAGATTTCTTTCTGTTTGGTAGTTTATATGTTTCTAGGAATTTATTAATTTCTTCTATACAATTTATTGATGTATATTTTTTTCATAATCTTCTATTATATACATAGAATATTATTAAATACAAATAATTGTATTTCTGAGGTTGTAATTTCTGCCCTCTCATTTATTTGTATTATTTGAGTTCCCTTTATTTCTTTCTGGTGGCTTTAGGCTTCATTTGTTGTTATAGTTCTAGCTCTTTAGATGTAAGGTCAGGTGGTCTGAGATTTTTTTTGCTTCTTGAGGTACACCTGTATTGCTATATACTTCCCTCTAACAACCACTTTTGTTGCATCCCGGAGGTTGTAGATTATTGTGTTTTCATTTTCATTTGTTTCCATGTACTTTTTTATTTCTTCTTTTAATTCCTGGTTGATCCATTCAGTGTTTAGTAACATGTTATTTAATCACCATATTTGTGGTCTTTTCAGATTTTTTTCTTGTGTATGATCTCAGTCTTCTTGAATTTGCTGAGGTTTGTTTTGTGATCTCTTCTGGAGGATGTTCTGCAGGCACTTTAGAAGAATGTGTATTCTGCTTTTTTAGGATGGAATGTTCTGTATATATCTGTTAAATCCATCTGGTCCAGTGTGCCGTTCAAAGCCATTGTTTCCTTGTTGGTTTTCTGTTTAGATGATCTTTCTACTGATGTAAGTGGTTTGTTAAAGTCCCCTACTATTTGTATTATTATTGATTAGTTCCTCTATGTTTGTTATTAACTGTTTTATGTATTCGGGTGCTCCCACATTGGGTGCATAGATGTTTACAATTGTTATATCTTCTTGTTGGATTGTTCCCTTTATTATTATATACTTTCCTTCTTTGTCTCTTGTTACCATCTTTGTCTTACAGTCTATTTTGTTCAATTTAAGTAGACTCTTTGGTTTTTCCTTTTAATGTTCTAAGCAGCATTGGAAGTCAGAAAGAGTTCCTAATGGATAAATCATTCATGAAGAAAAGGTGCTGAAAATGTCAGCAATGTTTGCAATATTTTCAGGTGCAAGGAATTTGAGAACCTTTTAGATATTGACTTCAAAATTTGTCATCCCAGTTTTTTTTTTTAAGATTTTATTTATTTGACAGAGAGAAACACAGCCAGAGAGGGAACACAAGCAGGGGGAGTGAGAGAGGGAGAAGCAGGCTTCCCACCGAGCAGGGAGCCCGATGTGGGACTCGATCCTGGGTCTCCGGGATCATGACCTGAGCCGAAGGCAGTTGCTTAACCAACTGAGCCACCCAGGCGCCCCTGTCATCCCAGTTTTATACAAATCAATATTTAAAGGTATTTACATTGTCTGATATCAAATGACAATTTTGAGGTAGTTTTTTTTTTTAAATAATGGCTTAAGGTATTATAACAATTTTGCCAATGTTTCAAAATTAAATAATGGAAAAAACAAGAGACCAAATTTTTGATCAAACAATTTCTGAAAGATTTTCATTTTAGAGGAAAATAAATACAAAACAAGATCACATGTATGATATAAAATTGAGTTTCTCTCTTAAAACAAGTTTATTTGGAAAACAATATGGAAACTTCTTTAAGAGTGAAACATGGGGGCGCCTGGGTGGCTCAGTGTGTTAAGCCTCTGCCTTCAGCTCAGGTCGTGATCTCAGGGTCCTGGGATCCAGGCCCACATCGGGCTCTCTGCTCAGTGGGGAGCCTGCTTCCTCCTCTCTGTCTGCCTGCCTGTGATCTCTCTCTGTGTGTCAAATAAATAAATAAATTCTTTTTTTAAAAAAAAGAATGAAACATGGACTTATCACATGACCCAGCAAGTCTACTTCTAGAACTCTATCCAAAATAATGAATATACATGTTCATAAAAGAAAAAAGACATCACTCAAAATATAAACATAAATGCAAACTGAACTCAGAACAGTAATGGAGTGACCCACCGTGGCCAAGTTGAGTGTGACCTAGGAATACAAGGATGTCATCACTCTAATATTATCTGGTAAGAACGCATGTATAATGTAATCATTTCAATAGATCATTGCAACACCATTTCTAAACTAAAAAGCAAACAAAATGAACAAAACTACAAATAAACCCTAGACATTTAGGAATAGAAGATTCTTCCTAAACATGACAAGGATATTCTATATCAAACAAGCAGCCAACATCATACTCCATGGTGTATCAGCTGGCTGAGGGTCTCAGTTCTCTGAACATAAGAATCATCTGGGGAGCTTTTAATACTTTCTGACGCCTGAGACCTTACTCTGACCAATAAAATTAGAATCTCAGAGGGTGGGGACTCCAGAAACCAAATGGAGAATAATGGGTATACAAGGAAGCTAATTAAAACCAGAAACTAAATTAGTAGGGTGCATATCATGATCATTTTTATATGACATTATTTTGGAGGTTATGGTGCAGACTCTAAAACATGAACCAAATACAAGATAAAAATATTGGACAGACAGAGATAAATATTATCATTCATAAGCAATATGATTATGTACTTGGAAAACCCCAGGAGAATAAACTGAAACATATGAATAATTTTTAAGAGAATTTACTTATCTACAAAGGCAGCTTTCCTGTGAATCAACAACAATACAAGTTAGAAGATGTAACAAAAGAGATTTCATTTACATTATTAACAAAGAGAAAATAGAACTAACAAAAAATATGTGGAATCCAAATTAAGGATATAATAAAGTTTAGTTTGGAGATTATAGCCTCGACCTATGATTTTCACACTTCAGGTTTTGGAGTTTCAGGGGCTAGTTGACCTGGTATGCAATGAAGAGAACAGAGTGGTCTGAGTAAAAGCACCATTGGACCCCCACTCTTGCTTTAATTGAAGCAGCTCGATTTTTCTTGTTTACAATGTTGACTTTCTGCATTAGATTTTACTTGAAGCAAGGCTTTTGCTATTAACAACTGTATGTTTGACAACCTCTCCCCTCGATGAAATGCTCTTTAAGAACATCCAGTTCTGGGGTATCTGGGTGGCTCAGTGAGTTAAGATCTGCCTTTGGCTCAGGTCATGATCCTGGAGTCCCAGGATTGATCCCTTGTTGGGCTCCAGCCCCCTGTTGAGCTCCCTGCTCAGCAGGGAGTCTGCTTCTCCCTCTGTCCCTTCCCCAGCTCATGTTCTCTCTCTCTCTCTCTCTCTCTCTCTCTCTCTCTCTCTCTCTCTCTCTCAAATACATTTTTAAAAGTCTTAAAAAATAGAGAACATCCAGGGGCGCCTGGGTGGCTCAGTTGGTTGAGTGACTGCCTTCGGCTCAGGTCATGATCCCGGAGACCAGGGATCGGGTCCCACATTGGGCTCCCTGCTCGGTGGGAGGCCTGCTTCTCCCTCTCTCGCTCCCCCTGCTTGTGTTCCCTCTCTGGCTGTGTTTCCCTCTGTCAAATAAATAAAATCTTTAAAAAAAAATAGAGAACATCCAGTTCTTCTGTCCGTTCATTTTTTTGTACAGTCACTGGTTCTGTGCTTATTGAGTTCCCACAATATTAAAAAGATCACTAACATTTGCTGAGCACCTATGTTGAATCTCTACTATGTAAGAAGTTTCATGTACTTTATTTAATCTTTGCAAAAACCATATGAGTAAGGTATTACCCCCATTTATTTACAGACAAGGAAGGACATTCAAGGGAAGGAACTTTCCCAAGCTCTCACACATGTTGAGAGCTACCCCCATAATTGGAAAGTATTTCAACTTGACGTCAGAGCCCCTTTTCCTTTGGCAACATATCACAGCATGTCTTCGCATGTGGAAAACAGTGATGGCATCGTGGATCGTGATAATGACGGTGTTGATGATGTTCATGGCCCACTGGTGTTTTGATGAGGTTGTTGATGCTGGCGATAAGAAAAGGGAATTGAAGGAGATGTTGCTACTGGTGAGAGGTATATGGGATGTGAATGATTTTGGTAGTAAAGCTCCAGCTGCTGTCTGGGATGGACTCATCCTTCTTGGGGTTGAGATGCAATGACAGGGGCCAGAATACCTTTTCAAGGTATTTGACCTTGAGGAGAGGAGAATGCCTGACTCTTGAGTCTCTTGAGTTGGCAGAATAGATAACCTATTTAAGGCAGGGAAGGGAGTCATTTTAAGGAACAGGAGATGGGAGGGAAGGAAACTCAGGTTGAAACTCAGTGCCCAGCCAGGACTGCTTGGATAGAGCCAGAGACATGCCTAGCGACATTTGCCCCACCCATGGCAGTTCTCAGAACTTCTTTGCCCTTCCGTCTATTGCCATATGCCAATACACCCCTTCCCCCATGCAGAGTGGAAGGAATGAAAGTAGGTGGTATACAAGACCATTCTGGGGCACCTGGGGGGCTCAGTCAGTTAAGTGTCTGCCTTTAGCTCAGGTCGTGATTCTCAGGTCCTCAGATCGAGCCCCAGACCCGATTCTCTGCTCAGGGAGGCTCCCTCTCCCCTTGTCCTCACTCGTGCTCTCTCTTTCTCTCTCTCAAATAGATAAAATCTTAAAAAAAATAAAAGACCATTCTGATCACTGGTTGTATAGTCAGAAATCTTGAAATGAGGCAAGATATCTGAAGCCTCATTATTTTAAAATAAACTATCTGGGGGCGCCTGGGTGGCTCAGTCGTTAAGCGCTCTGCCTTCAGCTCAGGTCATGATCCCAGAGACCCGGGATCGAGTCCTAATTCGGGCTGCCTGCTCGGCGGGAAGCCTGCTTCTCCTTCTCTCACTCCCCCTGCTTGTGTTCCCTCTCTAGCTCTGTTTCTCTCTATCAAATAAATAAACTCAATCATTTATATATAATAATTTAAATATATAATATTTATAAATAAATATATAAATATTTAAAATATATAATGATTTAAATAATTAAAAAATAAAATAAACTATCTGCCTCAATTCTAGATTCCCAGAACTGAGCAAATAAACTCTTATTTGTAGTATCTCTACCAATACAAAGGATGCCCTAGTATCCTAGGATCCCACTTAAAGCAGCAAGTCATCTCTGTTTTTTTCACAGGATGACACAGAAGAACTTATGGAACATGTTTTCTGATGCAATAACAATATGGAATAGAAAACATGATGTCATATTCTATGAAATAAAATTCTTATTTTTAAAAAAGATTTTATTTATTTGAGAGAGAGAGAGAGAATGAGGGAGAGAGCATGAGAGAGGAGAGGTCAGAGGGAGAAACAGGCTTCCTATCCAGGAGGGAGCCCGATGTGGGACTCAATCCTGGGAATCCAGGATCATGACCTGAGCAGAAGGCAGTTGCTTAACCAACTGAGCCACCCAGGCGCCCCAAATTCTTATTTTTAATGAGAGCTGTCACCATTTCAGATCTGCATGAAGTCGAAATAAACACTATGAACAACTGTAAGACTAACAACTCAGAGTGTGAAGAATCAGAGGTGACCAGATGAGTTAGTTGTGTCCCAAGCAAAATGTCCTAATTTCAAAATTAGCAATGGAACAAATGTTCATTTTACTTCAGAGGCAGTGGTTCTTTCTACCCAAGAAAAAACACAGCCCATCCACCCAAATTCTGGACTGAAAATGGAGATTACTAGCATTATAATTTATGTAAATGCCTACTCCATGTTAAAGTAATTGGTATCTCTCAGTCATATGCTAATTATTACATAAATAGATTATAAATAGTCATGGGCAAAGATTTCATTTTTTAAGCTGAAACCCAATATATTTAAAGCATCTGTTGCTTTATTTTATAAAAAAACATGGAAAGATTAACACTGTACATTAACTCTACTGGATTTAAAATTTAAAAATGAACAAAAACCATGAAAAAAATGACTCATGTGTTTCAATGACTTAAAAATAAAAATTCTGTTTGGTGTTCTAAAAATTATATTTGTTAAGGTTTGGTGGGTAGAAAAGACACACTTAAGATCCAGAGCAGTAATTCCCAATCTTACTGGAACTTACGGAATGCATTTGTCTTGATGGCAGTCTCTGGGAGGAAGAAGGGTATACATTTCTCAATCTTAGTGCATCAAAATCACCTGGAAAGCTGGTTAATAAACACAGACGCTGGGCTCTGGCATTGGGGCTGCGGAGCCAGGGGTCTGAGCTGGGCCCATGGTTTGCACTTCTAACAAGTTCCAGGTGATGTTAATGCATTGGTCCCAGCACCGTGCTTGGAGGATCAATGCTTTCAAGGATGGAGGTTCACATGAACCTGGAGGACCGGAGGGGTGACGGTGTGAGAGCTTTTGGGCCCCCTCGCCCCTGCTGGTGAGTACATGCAGCACATTTGGGGGCCTGTCCCGTGTCAGAGGCCTGGCTTTTGCTTCTGCTGCTTGCTCTAGGGGCCTTGTCAGTCAGGAACTTTGTCTACGCTTATTGATTCATCTGTTGTTAACTTGATCTGACCTGAGCCACTGGAGGCCTGTGCTTATGAATTCCAAGAGTCTTTCAGTCCTTAATCAGAACCAGGCCAAGATAGGCAGGCTTCTTTGCAGTCCTCCTCTGCCAGTGGACAGTATCTTTTTTCTAATCCCCTCTTTCCCCGGACATCTTCGGTGTCAGGGCGGCATGTATGTCTTCGCTGTGGTTAGTTTCTCCCTCTTATGACTTCTTTTTATTCCACTTTCTTTTGATCTCATTTGCAGTTCTTTAATTTCTCAATGGGAGTGCTTGGATTACTGAATTTTTTTTTAACTTCTTTTCTAATACAGATATTTAAGTTCCAGCTTTCTACCTGGAGTGAGCTTAAGACTTAGTTTTCCTTTCCCAAAATGGCCATTAAAACCCACACCCATCGTTGGGGAGGCCAGCCAACACCACAGGGTAGCCAAAGCTGTTAAGGCTTGCTGACCACCCTGGTCTTCTGTTTCTTTGTTGTTTTCACTCCTGGGGAATTCCTTATGTTTTTCACTAGCTCAGATTTGTATTGACACGTCGGCTTGTTATACTCCATCGATCATTTCTAGGTGTTTGGCAATAAGAGCCTTTCTAGAAATAGAATTCTAGAATTGGCAGCACCACAGATTGTGAGAATCAGGTAATACCTATAAAGCTCTTGGTACCATTATTATTAGCAAACCTGTATCTCAGAGGATTACCAGTGGCAGGGGTAAGAGATGGAATGCTACAGGAAGCAAATCCTTCCAGGAGAAATAGGGATAGAAACAGGAGAGGAGGGGCGCCCGGGGGGCTGAGTTGGTTGAGCCTTTGCCTTCCACTCAGGTCATGATCCGGGAATCTGGAGATTGAGCCCCGAATCCGGCTCCCTGCTCGGCGGGAAATCTGCTTCTCCCTCTCTGAGTCCCCCTGTTTGTGTTTCCTCTCTAGCTGCATTTCTCTCTGTCAAATAAATAAAATCTTAAAAAAAACAAAACAAAACAGGAGGGGAGCGGGATGGGATGGATCAGGTGGCTGGGTGAGAACACTGGGGAAGGTATGTGTTGTGAGTGCTGTGTATTGTGTAAGATTGATGAATCACAGACATATCCCTGAAACAAATAATACATTAGTTGTTAATTTAAAAAAAGATAAAACAGAAAAAACAGGAGAGATTGTGGAAAATTCATATTTTAACAAGATGATTTTGATAAAAGATCGAGGATCTACATTTATGCTTCCTGATTAGACCCAGAAAACTGACCCAATCAAGAAAAAATTCTCATACAGGGGGAAGAAATCATGGAATTAAGTGCAGGGCTACCATGTACAGCTCCTGGGACCCTTCAGGCACAACTCCAGGGACACCAGTAGTAGACCGAGGTGTCACAGTGGTTGAGATCAGGCTAAAGACCCGTTCCTCCAAGGTATGCATTTTGGCAAAGTTCAAAAGGAAACAAGGATGTAGAAACAAGCTAGACGTACTTTTGGCAGTAATTGGGAGTATTTTTACTAGCTCATAGGTGCACACCCTGTGTTAAAAATAAACTAATAGCTGAGAAAGAATGCTTAGTGTAACTTCCTGTGTGTTGCCTCGCACGTGCTCTGTCTTTCTCACTCAAAACCCTGGGATTCTTCCAATGACCATGTGAGTAAAATCAAGTTGTATTTCATTCCTCAAAACTACCTGAGGCAGAAGAGCTAAGTACTGGATGGCCCCGACTCAACTCCCTCTCCCCCCACCAACCTTCTTTTCCCCTCTTTCCTCTTCACGTTTTCTCTCACCTTTTGTCTCCTGTCTTGGGATGGCTTATTCGCTTGTCCCCAGCCGTGAACAAACACCAGCCATTTCCCACAGCATGTCCTACAGCAGATAGTTCTTTTCAAAATAGACTCAGAATCTGGTGGGGATTCAAGATGGAGGCTTCGGTCCTTGGGAGGGCTGGTGGGAGCTAGGCAGGTGTTCACCGTTAGACCTGAGGTGGCAGGCAAATGATGAAGACCGTGCTGGTGGAACTGGGAGCAGGTGGGGCCTGTTTACCTTAACGTGGAGATCAATATCCGAACAGGGGCCAAACAAAGTCAGAACCAGCCAGAGGAAGCCCAGGACAGAAGGACAAGTTGAGTATAGCTGGTACTGTGATTCCCCTACACTTGGGCTTTGAATCACCTTGGAGAATGTCTTTCTTTCAACTTCAAAGTGAAGCCCTTCAGAAAGATGACAGTCTTTCCTCAAAATCAGAGAAGACCTAGATATCAACAGGCCATTGCTGAAGTAGGTAAGAGGAGAACCACGTGTTCCAATTCCAGTGGACCTTTGCTCAAGGGTCAGGAAAGACGAACAGGAAAAGGTGGATGCGATGATGGGCTTTAAGATGCTGGACCCAGCCTGGGCTGCCCTGATTGCTTTGTGTGTACCTTTTTCTGTGGAGTAGTGAGCAGAGCCAGTGGGTGAGTAATCTGGGGACCCAAACTTGGGGCTCCACATGGCCTTGTAAACATGAAAACCAAGTCAGGATACACCCCACAAAGTGGCATGGCCTTCTTATGACTTACTGTGGGCACCAGGGATGGTTTAACTGCTGCCTTGGGAGAAGAAGCAAGTAAAAGAACCTCTTTACGAACTTGTCCAAATACTGCTTTTTGATTACTTCTTTGGCTTTTTTAGGAGGTAATGGGAATCTGAGAAAGGGAATGGGGCAGGTGCTGGGGTCTTCAACAATTCTGTTCTAACCATTTGAGGTCATATGGGTAGCACATTGACTGGAGGAGGAAAGGAGAGAGAAGGAAACAGCACATAGACACATCCACCTAGGATCCTGATCAATACCGAGTGGTCATGGAGGCTATTATTTATTTATTTTTAAAATTATTTATTTATTATTTTTTTATGTTAGTCACCATACAGTACATCATTAGTTTTTGCTGTAGTGTTCCATGATTGATTGTTTGCATATAACACCCAGTGCTCCATGCAATCTGTGCCCTCCTTAATTCCCATCACCGGGCTAACCCATCACCTCATCCCCCCCACCCTCTCCCCTCTAAATCCCTCTGTTTCTTGGAGTCCACAGTCTCTCATGGTTCTTCTCCCTCTCTGATATCCCCCTTTCATTTTTCCCTTCCTTCTCCTGATTTCCTCCATGCTATTCCGTATGCTCCATAAGTAAGTGAAACCATATGATAAATGACTTTCTCTGCTTGACTTATTTCATTCAGCATAACTGAATGGAGGCTTTTAAATGATGAGGAAGGTGTTAGGGATCTAAAGACCGTGTTCATTAACAAAACGGTCATTGCAATGAGTTGTGTTGTTAAGCTATACACAGAGCAGTTAACATTAGAGCATTTAAAAAGTGAGCCATATATGGTACCGTATTTGCTGCCATTTAGAAAGTGTTTACTGTGAATTCAGCTCTTCATGCAAATTATTCTTGCCACCTTTCTGTGAAGAAGACCTTGCTATTTTCCCTATTTTTTTTAATACATAAGGAAACTGAGGCCCCAAAAGGACAAGTAACTTGTCCAGGGTCACACTCAGCTGGTGGTCCAAGCTGGAACTCTAACTCAGTTCTGAGTTTACCATCCAAGTTTTTAACTACAGTGTGAAACTCCCTCCCAGCAGACCTGGCAGGTGAGGACCAAGAACTGCATTTCAGGATGGGAAATTTTGGTTTCTATTAGGTTGAGCTATATGAAGTGGTGGATATTTTATCATTTATGACTTATAAAAATGATTACCTTATGTTCCAACCTAATAGAGACTAAGTGAATTACCAGATTTAACCTAGGTAGTAAATATTCTCCCAAAACTCTAAACCCAAATTCTTTGTACTAATCCACTCAATCCGAAAGCAAATGTCTAATTTACTCCTAAAGACCTAAAGGTTGCCACTCTTTGGGGTCTCGCCACTTTGTGGGGTGAGATGTTGGGACAGAGATACAGGGTGTTGATTGTAAAGAACACTTAAATTGATGTCTTAGGGTGAGACTCCGAGATGGTAAAGGACGAAGCTCTTCCCACAGGGGAAGAGCTGTGCCTTCAGGGAACTTCACGTAGTTGGACTTGGTTAGATCATTGGCCTTTGGGGAGGGAGGGAGGATTGTGGGGGAATATCAGAAAGTGCCTGAAAGTATTAGAAGCTTTGTCCTTTTTCAGAGCAGCATTTATTTTAAGCACGTTGAAGTGACACAGTCACACTTGTGCTTGGAAGACCCTCACTGTATGCATGTACAGGCTGGATTGGAAGGGCATGCACACTGTGGGGACAAGTTAAGAGAAGTCCAGACAGGACATGATGCATGTGTGCCCTAAGTCACAGAGGAGAAAAATGCAAGAGTGATTTGAGACTTTTTAGATAGTAGAATTGATAAGCCTCAGTGACTGATTAGAAGCAGGGCGCATTTTATAAATGACAACTGTGTTTGGAATTTACAGATAGATTCTCAGCCTTAACCAGTTATAAACTTCCTGAATAAGGAAGAATGAATCCCCTAAAATAAAGAGCCCCAGACCCCAAAGAATTATGCCCTCTTTTTAAGAAAGATGTTAACAAGGGAGGAATCTCGCAACCTGGAGATCAACTACAGGGGATGACTCCCCGCTAGTGACAAGACCAGTATTCTGTGGTATGTACGGAGCTAACGTACTGGCCAGTATTCGTTTGGATGGATGACTGCTGTGTTTCATGTGTTGTCAACATTTTGATCGGTCCTACTTTTTCCCAGGGGACAAGCCAACTATCCTATTTTTTTTTTTTTAAGATTTTATTTATTTGACAGAGAGAAACACAGCGAGAGAGAGGGAACACAAGCAGGGGGAGTGAGAGAGGGAGAAGCAGGCTTCCCACCGAGCAGGGAGCCAGATGTGGGACTCGATCCCGGGTCTCCGGGATCATGACCTGAGCCGAAGGCAGTCGCTTAACCAACTGAGCCACCCAGGCGCCCCAACCAACTATCCTATTTTATTGGAGCAAGAAGTGCTGTACAGGATACTTATGTTCTGAATCCTTAATTACTTAGTGGAAAACGGATTTTTTAACATCTCCAAATCCTTGAGAGCAAAGACAGTTGAGACCCCATAATCACAGAGGGCTAGGATTTGCTCAATGGTATTCAATGCCCACGGGAAAAGAGGAGAGTTCCAGGATCGCCTTGGGCAGGGTAGTGGTGTTTATTTGGTTATTGGAGGAGAAGTCAGATACAACTCTTCTGGAAGCAGCCTGGATCTCACACTGCCCAGCTCATTTGTTTTCAGCCTTCTGTCACTTTGGAACGTTGCAAACTGTTCCCATTCTTGGGACCTTGTGATAGTGTGCACAGTATGACAGCGTCCCCACAGCAAGCGGCTAGAGGTATTAGGGACTCAGTTGTCCCACTGACTATCACTATAGTGAATTTTTTTTTTTTAAGTAATTCTGTACATACTTAAAGAAAACTTCTGGGACTTTTCTTGGGATTGAAGTTAAATCAAAACTCAGCCTTTCAAAAGAAACCTTTTTGTTATTTTGTTTTGTTTTCTTTCTCAGTAAACAGACTAAGCCACTCAGCCTTTCTCCTTTGGAAAGTGAGTTAAAAGGAGGCTGTGCTAATATTAGGCATGCCCTTTGGCCAGTTAGTAAAGCAAATTTCTTTTCCTTTCTTTTTTTTTTTTTAAGATTTTATTTATTTATTTGAGAAACTGAGAGAACACTCGAGAGAGCACACAAGTGGAGGGGTAAGTGTCAGAGGGACAGGGAGAAGCAGACTTCCCGCTGAGCAGGGAGCCGGATGCAGAACTCGATCCCAGGACCCTGGGACCGTGACCTGAGCTGAAGGCAGACGCTCAACGACTGAGCCACCAGGTGCCTCTGCAACTCAATCTAATTCTAACTAAAACATTTATTATCCTATCATTATACTTGACATACTTGATACTACCATTTTGGTATTAGCTCCATACCTAGAATAAGTTGCTTTTGTAAATGAGCCTTGAACGCATGTATATTCTCTCTTTAGTTTAAAGCAGGTCAGATTTATAGCTAATGTTTTCATAACTAATGTTTTTGGTGGAGTCTTTGGATTAGCATGTGAGTAGAACGCTGATATTTTTCTTACCAATTGCTGACAATATTGCCAGTAAGCCTGGAAAGAAATCAATTGTGCAAGTGGATCAAGTCCTTTGAAATCCTCCCCAAGGTCTGTGTCAACAAAAACATGAAGTCTTTATTTTTTTCCCTCCTGACTCTTGGAGAATACAGAAGTAATTGTGGCTGTGGTCTGATAGAAGGTCGAAGGTAACTAGGAGACTTATTGACTGGAGTAAAACAGCTTTTCAACATTCTTCATGTAGGGACTGGCTATTTCTTGGGCTCGCTGGTCTAGGCCTCACATATCTGGCCATTGGCTGGATGTCTGATGAGTCAACGGGTAACCACACCATGTGTCTTTCATTATGTAGCAGGCTAGCTTGGGTTTGTGTACATAGAGGTGGCAGGATTCCTAGAGAGAGTGGGCATGTGCAAGGTCCCTAGGGGTCTGCGGTCAGAACCAGCACAGTACTTCCATCACACTCTGTGCTCCAGCAAATTACAGGGCCCATGGATTCAAAGCCTGGGACGGGGTGGAGGGGAGAGGGGATAGACTCTGCTTCTTGATGGGAGGAGCCACAGAGCCACTTTGGATCAGGTATGGATCCAGGGAGGGGTATAGCATCATAGCCATTGTGTGCCCAGTCTAACACAGAGGCCGTGGCCTTGAGCAAATGTTTCCTCCTCTTGTCTGCTGGAGAAAATGACTGAGACAGAGAAGCAGGTGAAAGGGGATGGCAGATTATCTAGGTAAAATTACTTGGGAGTTCAGAGATGTTGTCCAGGCTGAAAAGGCAGATGCCGGAAAGGATAATTTTTTTTTTTCTAGAAAAATGTTCAAACTTGAATGCGCATACAAATCACCTAATTCTGATTCAGTAGGCCTGAGTTGTGTCTTGAAATGCAGCATTTTAAAAAAGCTCCCAGGGAAAGCTGCTGCTGGTCTTAGCACGACACTGCACAGCAGGATTCTGGATTGTAATCTGTCTCCCTCTGAGTCACCATTCCCCTGGAGAAGAGTCTAGCCTAATGGCAAACCAGCGGGGTGGCATTAGAAAGAGCACTTATTTGTGAAATACCTACTCTTTGTCAGGCACTGTACCAAAGGCTTTCTCTGCCCTATCTCATTTAATTCTGGTTACAACTCTCTATTATTATTACAGTGTGAATTACAGTGTTATTACAGTGTGAATAAAGGATGACCACCTTTGCAACGCTGGTCATGGTGCCATGAATGTAATAAAATAAAATACATATATTGATGTGATCCCATGGCTGGCGAGGCTCATGTTTTCTCATGTTTTTCCAAGGTGAAATAAATCTTCCCAGATCTGTTCAAGCTACTTCTGTTTGGATATTTCAGCTTATGAATTGTCTCAGTCAGTATATTATTTCTACTAGATCAGAATATCAAAGTTCACCCTCCAGACTTCCCTGACTTCCCAGGGACTTTCCTTAGCCCCCCCCCCCCCCGAAAGAGAAAGTCTGTGAAGTCTGGAATGATTCAGAAGATTGAGTCATATACTTGTACAGCGTATAACCCGGATAAACAAAGATGCTGGTCCTTGTGATAAGAAATAACAAAAACCTACAGACCCAAAACTGCCAAAGCCACAAGTGACAGAGAAGGAATTCAACCCATTTCTGGTGCTCTTCATTCCTTTGTGTGTAACCAGCTATCACTCACTTCTTTTGTGGATGTGCCTTTGGTGCCGTGTTGTGTTTAAAAGTCTTTGTTATGCCCGCAGATCCATCTAGAATGACCTCCTGCATCACTCTCTAGGAGTTTTATAGTTTTACATTTTACGTTGGAGTCTGTTATCTATGTTGAGTTAATTTGGGTGAAGGAGGTAAGGTCTGTGTCTAAATTCATTATATTGTCTGTGGATGTCCAGTTGTTCTGGCACGATTTGTTGAGAAGACTATCTTTGCTCCCTTGTCAAAGATCAGTTGACTGTATTTATTGGGTCTGTTTCTTGGCTCTGTATTCTGTGTCATTGACCTCTTTGTCTATTCTTTTACCATTACCACTCTCTTAATTACTGTAGCTTGTAGTCAGTCTCGAAGTCAGTCAGTTCCAGTCTTTTAACTTTGTTCTTCAAAATTGTTTTGGCTTTTCTGGGTCTTTTGCTTCCCTGTGTGAACTTTAGAATTGGCTTGTTGATATTTACAATACAACATGTTGGAATTTTGATGGGTCTTGCATTGAATATATAGGTAAAGGTGGGAAGAATTGACATTTTGAGACTATTAGGTCTTCCTATCCATGAACATGGAATATCTCACCACGTATTTAATTCTTTGATTTTCATCAGAGTTTTGTAGTTCTCATCATATAAATCTTATATTTTGTTAGATTTATACATAAGTGTATAATTTTGGGAGGGAGGGTTCTAATGTAAATGGTGTTATTGTGTTTTTAATTTCAAATTCCACTTGTTCATTACTAGTATATAGGAAAGTGATTGAATTTTTTAAAAAATCTTTTATTTATTAGGGAGAGAGAGCACATGCATGAGGAGGGGGAGAAGCACTCCCGCTGAGCAGGGAGCCAGAGAGCTCAGCCCCAGAACCCTGAAATCATGACCTAAGCTGAGGTGCCCTAGCAACTGACTTTTATGTATTAACCTTACATCCTGCAACCTTGCCATATTTACTTACTACTTCCAGTTTTTTTTAATCAGTTCTTTCAGATTTTCTACATAGATGATTGTGTCCTCTGCAAACAATGACACTTTTATTTTATTTTTTCTTTCTCAGTCTGTATATCTTTTACTTCCTTTTCTTGTTTTAAATTCCATGAGCTGGAACTTCCAGTATAATGTTGAAAAGAACTGGTAAGAGAGGACATTTTCTTTCTTTTACGTGATCTTAGTAGGAAAACTTTGAGTTTCTCACCATTAAAAATATTAATTATATTATCTGTAGGCTTTTTATAGATTTTTTTTATCAATTTGAGGAGGTTCCCCTCTATTCCTAGTTTGCTAAGAATTTTTTTATGAATGGATATTGGATTTTGTCAAATACTTTTTCTGCATCTAGTGATATATGTCATGTGATTTTTCTTTTAGCTTGTTGATGTGAGGATTACATTAATTGATTTTCAGATGTTGAATCAGGTGTGTATCTTTGGGACAAATCCTGCTGATGCTTTTTTTTTTTCAGTCCATTTTCTTCTTAGGTAATTTCTGTTGCTTTCTCTTCACGTCATCCTTCTATTCAGTCATTTATAGCAGATATGTAGTGAGTACCTACCATGTGCCAAGCACTATGGTAGGCACTGGAGACAGAGCAACAGACCCACGGATTATATTCTAGCAGATGCTGATTGAGTGCTTACGAGGGGCTTGTTGGGCCAGTGAAAAACACCTGACCTGTGGTATCTTATTTAGTTCTTACTTCATAGGACTGACGTGAAGTTTATCTTTGCACAGATAAGAAAACAGAGATCACAGAACCACAGAGTAAAGGGACAGGGTTGTCAGCTCAGACAGTCTGACTCCAGTTCTCCTGCTTTAATGCCATAGGTGGAGACAAAAATCAGGCTGTAGATGGATCTGCTTTGGCTCACATCCTTGTCATACAAAAAATTAAACCTGGAGTTTCTGGAACTCGGGTGTGCTACAGTCCCCACTGTTTCAGTTCTTTCACACCAGTCTGTTCTGGTCACGTATCTGGCCCTGAAGGCTTTGGGATCTTGATTTCTGCCCGCTTTTATCCTACATCCTTCTCAGGGTGCTTTGTACATCTTCTTCCTCTCTGAGCTCCGTTTGCTATTTCTCAGTTAACTTCTTTATCACAACACACCCCTCACTTTTACTCCTTTTCTCTTGTGCATTTCTCCTCAATTTTCTGACGTTACCTCTTTCAAAAATTTCTCACTCCTTTTCCCTTGGTTTAGAGCCCTATCCGCATTGGCCGATTGTGTCTGATAACCCCTAAGATTATTGGCAAAACTGTAGCCTTAAGAACAAAAAGGAAGTGAAAATGGACACAATAAAAGATTCCGTAAATGTCTACAACCCTTCAAATATTCAGTCCATTTCTTCAGATCTCACATAAAACTAAATAAACAAGAGGACTTTAGTAATCATTTTCTTAGCTTTTCTCCCCCATCAACATTGTATTAAGAGAAACGGAGTTTTTTTTTTTGTTTTGGGGATTTTTGTTTTGTTTTGGTTTGGTTTTGGTTTTGGTTTTAAGATTTTATTTATTTGACAGAGAGAAACAGAGCCAGAGGGAACACAAGCAGGGGGAGTGAGAGAGGGAGAAGCAGGTTTCCCACTGAGCAGGGAGCCCGATGTGGAGCTCTATCCTGGGACTCTGGAATCATGACCTGAGCTGAAGGCAGATGGTTAACAACTGAGCCACCCAAGCACCCTGAGAAACAGACTTTTGATGTGTTAGTGTATTCCTGTTTTGGTTTAACCATAGTATCTCTGGACTTGAGTGGGAGGCAAACCGTAGAATATATTCTTATGAAAAGAAACACACTTCAAATTGTTGTAATGTATTTAACTACATAACCTATTAATTCTAGATGCACAAAATAATGTTTCCTTTTTGCATGTATTGCAAAATGATCACCACGATAAGTCTAGTTAAGATCTGTTGTCCTACACAGTCACAACATTTTTTCCTGATAATGACAGACTTTTTTTTTAAGATTTTATTTATTTATTCGACAGAGAGAAACACAGCCAGAGAGGGAACACAAGCAGGGGGAGTGAGAGAGGGAGAAACAGGCTTCCCACCAAGCAAGGAGGCTGATGCGGGGCTCAGTCCCAGGACTCCCGGATCATGACCTGAGCCGAAAGCAGACGCTTAACCAACTGAGCCACCCAGGTGTCCCTGGTGATGACAACTTTTAAAATCTACTTTCTTAGCAGTTTTCAAGTGTACTATCCAGTAGTATTAACTACACTCATCATGCTGTACATTACATCCTCATCACTGACTTATTTGTAACTGGTAGTTGTACCTTCTAATTGCTTTCATCCCACTCTCCCTCCCCGACTTCTGGCCTCTTCCAGCGACCAGTGTGTTCTCTGTATCTGTATACTCAGGGTTTTTTTGTTGCTCTTCCACATGTAAGTTATATTATATGGTATTTGTTTTACTCTGAACATATTTTGTGTCACAAATGGCAGGATTTCCTTTTCTTAATAGCTGAACCATTGTATGTGTATACACCACATTTTTTGGAAACATAATTGGTAGTGTTATACTAGTTTCAGGTATACAACATAGTGATTCCATGTTTGTATACATTGTTAACTGATCTACACTAACGTCTAATTCCCATCTGTCACCATTCCAAATGAGTGCAATATATTTATTGTATTTTCATGTTGTATGTTACATCACCCTGACTTAGTCATTCTTTCTGACTTAATTATTTTATAATTGATAGTTTGCATATTTTGATCCCCTTTGCCCATTTTGTGCCCCTCCTCCCCTAATCTCCTTTACCTGTGGCAACCACCCTCTTCTATGCATGAGTATAGGTTTTACTTCACATTATTTCTTCATTTTTTTAAATTTAGATTACACCTCCAAATGAAAACATGGAGTATTGCCTTTCTCTGACTTTTTTCCACTGACATAATGCCCTCAGATTCCATCCATGTTTCACAGATGGCAGGATCTCATGTTTTTATGACTGAGTAGCATTCCATTTTATGTGTTTCCGTATGTGTGTATGTCTTCTTTATCCATTCATCTGTTAATGAACACTTAGGTTGCTTCCATTTCTTGGCTATTGTAAATAATTCTACAAAGAACATTAGGGTGCATGTATCTTTTCAAATTAATGTCTTCCTTTATTTTTTTTCAGATACTCAGTAGTGGAATTGCCAGATTATGTGGTAGTTCTAGTTTTAATTTTTTGAGGAACCCCTATTGTTTTCCATAAGGGTTACACCAGTTTATGTTTACTCCAATGGTGAATGAAGGTTCTCTTTACATCCTGACTATCACACACGCACACGCACACGCACACACGCGCACACACACGCACACACACACGCGCGCGCACACACACACACACTTTATAATAACCATTCTGATAGGTCGGAGGTGATATCTTACTGTAGTTTTGATTTGCATTTCCCAAATAAGTGGAAAATCTTTTCATGTTCCTGTTGGTCATCTTTATATCTTCTTTGGAAAAAGTCTGTTCAGATCCTCGGCATATTTTTTAATTGAATTGTTTGGGGGATTTTGTTGTTATGGGGTTGTATGAGCTCTTTTATATTTTGGATATTAACCTCTTTTTGGATGTATGATTTGTGGATATCTTCCCCTTTTCAGTAGGTCACCTTTTCATTTTTTGATGGTTTCCTTTACTGCATAAAAGCTAGTTTGACATAGTTCCATTTGTTTGCTTTGTTGCCCTTGCCTTTGGAGTCAAATCCAAGAAAAAACATCAGTAAGACCAATATCAAGAAGCTTACTACCTATGGTTTTCTATGAATTTAATGGTTTCAGGTCTTATTTTTTTTTTAAGATTTTATTTATTTGACAGAGAGAAACACAGCTAGAGAGGGAACACAAGCAGGAGGAGTGAGAGAGGGAGAAGCAGGCCTCCCGCCGAGCAGGGAGCCCGATGTGGGACTTGATCCTGGGTCTCCAGGCTCAAGTCGCTTAACCAACTGAGCCACCCAGGCACCCCTTGGTTTCAGGTCTTAACATTCAAGTCTTTAATCCATTTTGAGTTAATTTTTGTATATGGTATAAAAGAATGGTCCAGTTTCATTCTTTTGCATATAGTTAGCCAGTTTTCCCAACACTGTTTATTGAAATGACTGTCCCTTCCCCATTGTATATTCTTGGCTTCTTTGCCATAAGTTAACTAACCGTGTGTGTGTGTGTGTGTGTGCACGTGCGTGCACGTGTGGGCATGTACGCACAGGTACCATGCTGCTTTGATTACTATAGCTTTGTAGTAGAGTTTGAAATCAGAAACTGTTGTTCTTTCTCGGATTGCTTTGGCTACTTGGGGTCTATTGTGGTTCCATATAAATTTTATAATTATTCCAGTTCTGTGGAAAATGCCATTGGAATTTTGATAGGGATTGCATTGAATCTGTAGATTGCTTTGGACAGTATGGGCATTTTAACAACATTCTTCCAACCCATGAACATGGAATATCTTTCTAGTTATTTTTTTTGTTTCTTTAATCAGTGTCTTACAGTTTTCAATATATAGGTCTTTCACCTTCTTGGCTAAATTTATTCCTAGGTGTTTTATTGTTCTTGATTCAATTGTAAAATGGGATTGTTTTTCTTAATTTCTTTCTGATGGGTCATTATAAGGGTATGGGAATGCAACCAATTTCTCTCCGTTAATTTTGTATCCCACAGGTTTCACTCAATTATTAGTTCTAACAGTTTTGATCTTTATGGTTTTCTATCTACAATATCATGTCCACTACAAATAGTAACCATTTTACATCTTCCTTTCCCATTTGGATGCCTTTTATTGCTTGTCTAATTGCTGTAGCTAGGACTTATTCTGATATACATTTCTTCTGTACCCATTTTGTTGAGAGGTTTTTTTTTTTATCATAGATGGATGTTAAATTTTGTCAGATGCTTTTTCTGTATCTATTGAGGATCATAAAGTTCTTATTCATTCTGTTAATGTTGTGTGTCACATTGATTTGTGGATTGATTGATTTGTGGATGTTGAACTATTCTTGCATCCCTGGATAAATCCCACTTGATCATACTATATGATCCTTTTAATGCATTGTTGAATTTGGTTTGCTAATGTTTTAAAGAGGATTCTTTCATCCACTTTCATCAGGCATATTGGCCTGTACTTGTTTTTATAGTGTCTTCATCTAGTTTTGGTATCAGGGTAATGCTGGCCTCATTAAGTGAGTTTAAGGGGAAGTGTTCTACCTCTTCAATTTTTTTGGAAGTTTGAGGATAGGTATTAAATCTGCTTTGAATGTTTGTTATAATTCACCAGTGAAGCTGTCTTGCCTTGGACTTCTGTTGGGAAGGTTTCTGATTACTTTCACTCTCCCTTCTACTAATTAGTCTGTTCTTCACAATTCAGTCTTAAGAGATTGTGTGCTTTTAGGAATTTATCTGTTTCTTCTAAGTTGTCCAATTTGGTGTGTAATTGTCATTGTAGCCTCATACGATCCTTTTTACTTTTGTGGTATCAGTTGTAACTTCTCTTTCATTTCTCATTTTTTTATTTGAACCCTCTCTTTTTCTTGAGGAATATGGCTGGAGGTTTACCTAATTTGTGTGTGTGTGTGTGTTTGTGTTTTGAAAGAACCAGTAGCTTTTAGTTTTATTGATCCTCTCTTGTTTTCTCAGTCTCTATTTTATTTCTGCTCTGATCTTACTGTCTTTCTTCTACTAACTTTGGGCTTGTTTCTTTTTTCTAATTTCTTCAGGTGAAAGTCAGATTGGGATTATTCTTGTTTGTTGAGGTTGCCCAGAGTTGCTGTAAACTTCCCTCTTAGAACAGGTTTTCCTACATTCCACGGATTTTAGAAAGTTGTGTTTCCATTTTCACTTGTCTTAGGTATTTTTTGATGTCTCTTACACATTGGTTCTTCAGTAGCATGTTGCTCAGTAGCCATGTGTTGGTATTTTTTCCATTTTTCTTCTTTTAATTGATTGTAGTTTCATACCACTGTAGTCGGAAAAGATGCTTGATATGATTTCAGTTGTCTTGAATTTGAGACTTGTTCTGCGGCCTAACATGTAGATCTGTCCTGGAGAACGTTGCGTGTGCACTCCAGAAGAATGTACGTCGAGTTGGTTTGGGATGGAATGTTCTGTGTCTGTTAAAGTCATCTGGTCTAATGTGTTGTTTAAGGCGGGCCATTGTTTCCTTGATGATTTTTTTTGTCTGGATAATCTATTGATGTAAGCAGGGTATTAAAATCCCCTACTATTATTATTACTGTCTTTTTCTACCTTTGTCTGTTAATATTTGCTTTATATAATTAGGTGACCCTGTTTTGAGTGCATGAACAATTACAAATGTTATATCCTCTTCTTGGAATGACCCTGTTATCACTATGGAATGCCCTTTTTTTTTTTGTCTCCTCTTATCTTTATTTTAACGTCTGTTTTGTCTGGTGTGAGAATTACTAATCTACATTTCTTTTCATTACCATTTGCTTGGAAAACCATCCCTTTGCTTTCAGTCTGCCTAAGTCCTTAGATATGAAGTAAGTCTCTTGTGGGCAGGGTATAGATGAGTCTTATTTTTTTTATCCATTCAGTCACCCACCCTATGTCTTTAGATTAGAGCATTTAGTACATTTATATTTAAAGTAATTATTATAGGTATATAGTTACCGCTATTTTGTTGATTATTTTCTTGTTATTTTTGTAGTTCTCTGTTCCTCTCATTGCTCTCTTTTCACTTGTGATTTGATGGTTTTCTTTAGTGTTACGTTTGGGTTTCTTACTCTTTATTTTTTGTGGACCTATTACAGGTTTTTGGGTTTTTGGTTACCATGAGGTTCATATATATTGCTGTACATCTATTTCAGGCTGATAAAATGCATTTGAATTTGAGTGACACAGCATTACACTTTTACTCCCCTACCCTTGCAGTGTTTCCTGTTTTGACATCGTATTTTATATTTTGTTGTTTTGCCTATACCTTAACTACTCACTGTGGTTACAGTTGCTTTTTACTATTTTGGTCATTTAACCTTTATACTAGCTTTTTAAAAGTGGCTGATCACTGCCTTTACTGTACATTTGGCCTTACCGGTGTGATATTTTCTTTTGTATATTTTATTTTTAGTGATGGTCTTTCTGCTTAATTAAGACCCTTTAACATTTCTTGTGAGGCTAGC